>CAUYSK010002224.1:0-20834 GCA_963575035.1 Avahi laniger
GCCATGGCGTCAGCCTAGCTCACAGCAATCTCAAACTCCTGGGCTCAAGCGATCCTCCTGCCTCAGCCTCCCGAGTAGCTGGGACTACAGGCATATGCCACCATGCCCGGCTAATTTTTTCTATATATTTTTAGTTGTCCAATTAATTTCTTTTTATTTTTAGTAGAGACGGGATCTCACTCTTGTTCAGGCTGGTCTTGAACTCCTGAGCTCAAACAATCCGCCCGCCTCGGCCTCCCAGAGTGCTAGGATTACAGGCGTGAGCCACCCCGCCCAGCTGTTGAAAATTTTTATCATGAAAGGATGCTAAAGTTTATCAAATGCTTTTTCTGCATCTATTAAGATGATTACAGGGTTTTGTCCTTAATTCTGTTTATGTGATGTATCACATTTACTGATTTGCTTATGTTGAATCATCCTTGTATCCCTGGTATAAAACCCATTTCATCATGGTCGATTATCTTTTTGATGTGCTGTTAGATTTGATTTGCTAGTATTTTGTTGAGGATTTTTGCATCATGTTCATCAGGAATATTGGTCTGTAGTTTTCTTTTTTTGTTGTGTCCTTGTCTGGTTTGGGTATCAGGGTGATACTGGCCTCGTAGAATGAATTGGAAAGAATTCTGTCCTCCTCGATTTTTTTGAATAGTTTCAGAAGAATTAATGTTAGTTCTTCTCTGATCTTTGGTAGAAATTGGCTCTGAATCTATCTGATTCTAGGCTGTTTTTCCAAGGGGGTTTTGGGGGAGATGTTTTTATTAACGATTCAATCTTGCTACTACTATAGGTCTATTTATTCCTGGTTCAATCCTGGAAAGTTGTATATTTCCAGAAATTTATATATTTCCTCTAGGTTTTCTTGTTTGTAAACATGTAGTTGTTTATAATGGTCTCTGATGATCTTTTTTACTTCTGTGGTATCAGCTGTAGTGTCTCCTTTTTTATTTCTGATTCTCTTTGTTTGGAACTTTTCTCTTCTTTTCTTGGTTAGTCTACCAATTTTATTTATCCTCAAAGAATGAACTTTTCATTTTCTTGATCCTTTATATTGTTTTTGTTTAGTTTTGTTGGGTTTGGTTTGGTCTCTGCTTCATTTAGTTCCACTCTGCTCTTTGTTATTTCTTTTCTTCTGCTAACTTTAAGATTGGTTTGTTCTGGTTTTTCTAGTTCCTTGAGGTGTGATGTTAGATTCTTAATTTGTGATCTTTTTGTTTTTTTGATATAGGCATTTAATAATGTGTATTCCCTTTTAACACTCCTTTTACTATATCACACAGGTTTTGGTGTGTTGTATTTTCATTCATTTCAAAAACTGTTTGAATTTGTCTTGATTTTTTCATTGACCCAGTGATCATTTAGGAGCATGTTGTTTAATTTCCATGTATTTGCATAGTTTCTGAAGTTCCTCTTTGTGTTGAGGAACACATTATTCTAGCATTACTCCACTGTGGTCTGGGAAGATACTCGATATGCTTTCAATTTCCAAAAATTTGTTAAGACTTATTTTGTGGCCTAACATGGTCTATCTTGGAGAATGTTTCACAGACTAATGAAAAGAATGTATAATCTGCAGTTGTTGCGTAGAATATTCTGTAAATGTCTAAGTCCATGTGGTCTAAAGTCCAGTTTTAGTCCAATGTTCTGTCTTGATCGGTCTAGTGCTGTTTTGAATCTGGGAGCTCTGATGTTGGGTATATATGTATAAATACACATATGTATGTGTATGTGTGTGTGTATATATATAATTGTGATGTCCTCTTGCTTAATTGATCCCTTTATCATTATATAATGACCTTCTTTGTCTTTTTTTTTTTACTGTTTTTGATTCAAAGAGTGTTTTATCTGATCCTGCTCACTTTTGGTTTCCATGTGTGTAAAATATCTTTTTCTGCTCCTTTACTTTTAGTCTATGTGTGTCTTTACAGGTAAGCTGAGTTTCTTGTAAGCAGCAGTTGGAACACCTTTTCTTATCCATTCTGCCAATCTATATCTTTTAAATGAAGCATTTAACCCATTTATGTTCAAGGTTAATATTGATGTGTGAGGCTTTATTCCTGCCATATAGTTAATCATTTTCTAGTTTTTTATAAATTCTTTGTTTCTTTTTCCGTCTTTTCATTTTTGCAGTTTGACAAAATTCTATGATGTTGCTTTTTCCTTTCTCTTCCTCCTTTGTGTGATTGTTTTATAAAACCTGCAAGTTATATTTTTGTGTGTGGTTGTGACAGTGAACACTGACCTTTTTTTCCATGTTTAAGAACCCTTTGGGCATGTCCTGTAGGGCTGATCTACTGGTTATGAATTCCTTTAGTATTTTGCTTCTCTGGGAAAGACTTTATTTCTCCTTCATTTATGAGGCTTATTCTGGCAGGATATAAAATTCTTGACTGACAAGTTTTTTTTTTCTTTCAATACTTTGAAAATGCCATTCCATTCTCTTCTGATCTGGAAGGTTTCTGATAAGAAATCTGCTGTTTAATCTCATAGGATTTTCTTTACAGGTTACTAGATGCTTTTCTCTTGCTAATTTTAAAATTCTTTCTTTCATTTTTGACTTTAAACATTCTGAATATAATATCCCATGATGAAGTCCTTTTTGCAATGTATTTGCCTCAGGATTCCTGGGACTTCTGTATGTGGATGTCTAACTGTCTTGCTAGACTTGGAAAGTTTGCACCAATTATTTCCTTAAACGGGTTTTCTAAATTTTTTGATCTCTCTTTCTCTTCAGGAATACCAATAATTTTTAAATTTGGTCATTTTGTGTAGTCCCAGATGTCTCAACGCTTTGTTTATTCATTTTTTCCCCTTAATTTGTCTGACTAGATCATTTCAAAAGACCTGTCTTCAAGTTCTGATATTTGTTCTTCTGCTTGGTCTAGCCTGTTATAGAAGCTTTCGAATGTATTTTGCATTTCCTTTAATGTGTTTTTCAGTTCCAGAATTTCTGTTTGGAATTTTTTTTTAGGATATCTATCTCCTTAGTAAACGTTTCATTGAGATCCTGATTTGGTTTTCTGGTTTCTTTATATTGGGTTTCAGATTTCTTTTACATCTCACTGAGCTTCCTTAAAATCAATAATTTGAATTATTTGGCATTTCAAGGAGTGCTTTTTGATTGGGGTCTGTTGCTGGACAATTGTTGGGGCTCTTTGGTGGTCTCATATTTCCTTGTTTTTCATGTTTCCTGTGTCCTTCTGTTCATAACTGTGCATCTGATGTTTAACAATCACTTCTTCCAATTCTTTGAAATTGCTTTTGTGGGGAGAATTTTTTCTTTTGGTGCTTTCTGTTACTTCTCTGGTGAATCCTAGCATTCTCTCCTAGATGATATATTTGAAATCTGGGTATCTGTTTAATACTTACTATCCTGATTCCTCTTTATCAAGGAGGCACATACTGTCCATATCTAGTCAGTCATCTTGATCTTATCTCTATGTTTAATTTTAATGGTAAAAGTGTATGATGTAATTTTTTCATGAGGAAAATAATTGGTTTTCTAGTGACTCCTTAATGTAAATTTTTTTTAGATGCTGTTCATCTACAGAGTATTCATTATAAGAATTGAAGAGAGGTATCAATCAAGGCCAAATTTCATACAAATACCAAAAATTACTTAGAAGGAACTTGCCCTATGAATTTTCCCTACCTTTTTCCTGTTCCCACAGAGCCATCAGCTTATTCTTAGGTTTCTTTTTATCATGTCAGACAGTTTGTATGCAGCTGGAGGATGACAGTCTAGTTGGCATTCTCAAAAGGGCAAGGATCATTCGATCCTCATGAGAGCACTCACACAGGCATACACACTCCCATTGTCTGACTAAAGTACTGTTGCAAACTGCTACAACCCACGTGCCAGTTTCACATGCAGCTATTTGTGAGTAAGAGTATTGAGGGGTAATGGAGATGATAGACTTCGGCAATGATCTAGAAATATTTTGGCTACAAAGGAATGATTACTCAGTTCTTTGTTGAAACAAGAATACCAGAACTGATCCGTTTCAATGACACCTGATAGGACTAATTTACACCTCCTGTATTGATGCCACTGTTTTTTCAGAACACTCTGAGAGGGATCTCTCTTTCAAAACTACCTTCACAGACTTTTGTGTCTGCTACATACTATTTTAACCACCTTCCAAAGTATTAAAAAACTTTCTAACATTGGAAGTGATTATGGAACCAAAACATTTAAAATTATATTTCTTTGTTTTTAAAGAAAATAATAATCTAGAGTCAGGTCTGCTTTACCTACCTCTCAATGTTTCTTTGTGGATTAATTGATTAAAATAGCTCTTTGTAAACACTTATTGTATACAAATGTAATCTATTATTACCATTTAATGGATCATGTCTTTTTAGTCATAATATTTAGCAACTAGGAAAATATCATCATCACAAAGGTAAGTTTTCATTCTGTCCTGCTGATAGATTTGAATAGATTCTGCTAATAATATGGCTTTCTCTGTAAGAATATGATTACAGAGTTGCTCTGTCATTCTTTCTACATGATTCTGACTTCTTCTGAGTACAACTTGATACTTTTGGAGGCTTTTCCAAGCTTTGAATAGAAACGTGTCAAGAGTGCCAATCCAGGCTACAGCTGCAATTAGGGTCATCTTCCCAGGCTCCACCCCTATAATTCCTACCACAGAGTGTGAGCTCAAAGCCTACAAGGTGGAAGCTACCACTCTGGGTACGATTAGGGGAGTAGGGGTACTTCTAGGACCACCCTCATGATTAGTGCTGGGGTTCTTAATTTTCCTAGAATTCACAAAATCTAGAAGTGCAGTTGTCACCTCAAAGAACAGTTAGATTTCATCTCCTGCACCTTTCATCCAGTGCAGTCAGGATTTCTCAATCTGTGGCTGGAGTTATAGCCTATGAATCTATGTTTTTCTGCAATTTCCCCTGGTGAGTCTTATGCATTCTAAAATTTAAGAACTGTGATTTGACAGATTCTTGAAGACCAACTTCTAGGATGCAACATGAACTAGACCTGATGATCTATAAGGATAAAGTTTCATTGATCTGGAAGATTCATTAATGTTATGTATTTTATTCATGATCAGGACCAACTAGTGAGAGGGTCCTCTCCATGCAGGCAATAATGAGGATATCAAGTCAACATCAGACCCACACTCATTCTCTTCAATATACTTAATAATACTTTGCTCCCTTGGTTCTAGATACTTTTGGTCACCCAGATGCAGATTTTTTAAATGTATTCATTTATTCCACAATATTAATCAGCACTTACCAGGAGCCAGGTCTTGTGCTTGTCATCAATAATATAGAATGAATAAAAGAGTATGCTTCCCATAAACAGGTTTACAATCTAATCCTTTCTCCCTGTTCTCCCCTAGAAATGGCTGTAGAACAACCACCTGATTCCAGGCAAAGAAATTCTAGAAATTCTTTAGTCCACTGGTTTTTCACTGGGTTCCTTAGAGCCCTGGGATACCTCAGAAGTTCCCCAAAGGATATGTGTGTGGTAGGTCAGGTAGGTTCTGTACAACTATCTCTCACTCAACCATGACGACTCCAGTTTTCTCTATTTTTTTGACAGGTTCACATATGATTTCAGTTAACACAAGAAAGAGTTTGTAAAACAGCCTAGAATAGACACATTTTCAAATATTTATTTCCAATAGTTTCTAACTCTGTATTCAACTCTCCCCTTCTTGTTTTCTCTTGATGTTTCTGATAAATCAGAGATAATGCCTCACATTGGTGCTTATTTGCATTAGTTTATGCAAATAAACTAAAGAATTTATCCCTACCAGCTAAACTTTAATAAAGGTGTTTTCCCTCAAGGAAGCTGGAGGCAATAGGAGCACTGACTTCCAATGCGGTGACTGTCCTGGCTTCTCACTTGGAAGAAGTTTTTGGAACCATGACAAGCCAGACAAGGAATATTTGAAGCCACAAACTTTAATTCACCCATTTCCTGAATTGTCTCTTTCGTTCCAACTTGCTCCAGTCTTGGTCTAGACTGATCTCTTTGCTTAACTTTGCATTGAGTTATAAATCAGTGCCAACTTCCAGTGAATTAAAAAACCTTTTCATTCTTTAAAATAATATTTGCCTTTCACATCGAGAGCCTAGCTTCAAGTTCGTTCAGTTGTTCACAAGAACCTAGATGTTGAAAAAACCAAGAAGAGCCTCTTTATTTGTCATCAGTTAATCATGTATAAATACATATGTTTCTATCAACATACACATTTAGACAAAAAAGACCTGTGCTTCCTGGGAGACCACATTTTAAGACAGAACATGTAGAAGAGACCACTTGTGGGTATAAGCCCAGATTTCCCTGAAAGGATAGTTATTTCCAAATCCCTGCAAATGAATATAGCATCATCATCTGGTTGAATGACATTCAATAGGCTGGGCTGTTTGCACTTTAGCTACCTATAACTCCCTAGGTCAATGGGGGTCACATGTTTACATTGGAGTGTGACTATCTGCTTGGTCTTGGAGTAGTTCTTGTTGAAGCAATTCTTAATAGAAAGCAATTAGAGTTCTTCCTACTTACTGTTTATGTTGGCACTTGCTATCATGATAAAGGGTTATAAAAAGGGTTATTTCTTGATAAGGCTGTTTTCAATCATAGATTTATTCTACTGGAATAGTCACTCAACTCTAATTAGTCTAAAATCACTATAACATTTGGAGAGTTTTTAAATGATCTCCACAACATTGTAATAAATCTTTTTGTTTAAGACTAGAGAAAGAAAAGAATTTAAGTCTCCATGACCTCCAAATGGATATAGTGGTTGCTATGGAAATCTGTGGAGAGAAAGTTCAAATGGAGTTTAGACTCTTATTTGTTTAGTGAACATGGACATCTTGTTTAACATCTCTAGCCTTGGATTCTAGATCCCTTTTTTGCAGGATGAAAAATTATCTAGCTATCCAACCTCACAAGGTTATAACATACATATAAAAGTTTCCAACTGAAAAAGCATCCTACAAGATCCTTTATAAATGTAAGGGAAGTACAATATTTTTGTAACTATTACTGAGGTAGCTAAATGAAGTCATTAACTGGGCCCAACCCCTAACCTAGACCCTTCTCAGTTGCACAGAAAGTTAATGTTTCCACTGCCTGAAGCTCCCTTGAGTGTAAACACCTTTGTTAAAGTTCAGCTGGTGGGAAAGGTTTGATGGACCATAGCATTTAGGAAGCTGGCCTAGAGAAGAAAGAAGCATACTCAATTCAACACTATTCGTGTCCTTTAACTTACCCCTAAATTTATATTTTCTCTTCTGTTTGGATAAAGGTATATTTCACAGCCAAAGGCACAAAGCAGTACTAAGCTGTATTTTCTGGAAAATGAGACATGAAAGGGCTTATTTCTTGGAAGACTGCCTCTAAGACTTTTAGTGGTTTAAGTATTCACAAGTACATGAAGGAAGTCTCCCAAGATGAACTGAAAAACAGTAGCTCACCTTTTGCCTATGATCTAGCAGCATACTGCCAAATCCATCCAAGCAATTTCTTTCACAGCAATTTTTTTGGAAGGTGACAGACAGGCAGGGGCATGTGGAAAGTAAATACTCAAAGAATAGTACAAATGCAGGCTTATTTATCACCCGTATGTTCAGAAAATCACGCCACATGGTGAGAGATGATGTGATCAGATTCCTTCAGGTCATTTACCAAGAACTGTAAAAGCATGGAAAGCACCGCCCCGAATGATTGAAAGGAGGAATGCTGGGGTGAGGGTGTGGTTGTCAGCAAAATCCTCTTGCCTTTCAATAAAACACATTAGCCTCTTCAGGGCCTCCTCATACAAGTCTGCAAGTCGTACATTTCAAAACTCCAGCGGGGGCCATTCACATTGACGCCTATGAAAATGACCCTCCCTGGACTTGTTCAGTGTACAACCTACATGGGTATACACGGTAGGCCTGGAGAGCCTATCATTTGAGGGAAAGAAAGGGAGGTGAGTGGGGAAAAAGAGGCTTTGCTTAAAGATTGAATTTGTATCCTGATTTTCCATACACACTCTGGGTGGTTATGGGTAAGTCACATAACCCTCTTTGAACTTCTGTTTCCTCCTCTGTAAAAGGGAAATTGTGAAAAAGATCTTAAATGACTGCCAGGGTTAAATGAGAGCTAAGTTAGATGATGTAGATAAAAGTGCCTAATACGTGGAGGGGACTCATTAAATGATATTTATTAGTATTAAGTCACAAGTAGCCAAGTAGATACTGGAGAGATCAGACATCCTTTATTCATAAAGAGAATAATAATAATAATAATGTCTCAAATTTAAGTAGTACTTTATATATTTCCATCAAAGTAACCTTTTTATAGGTACTAGTAGTAGATCCATTTTACAGATAAGGTGAGTCACTTCCCCATAGTTGCAAAGTAAGTAAGTGAAAAAGTCAGAACTCAAATCCCTTTTCTGGCTATGCCCTATCTCTAAGCGATTCAGCAAGAAACAAAGGGGGCTTGGGGAAGTGTTTGAATAAAGCTCTATTGGCCAACTGGGATTGGCTACTGAGCTTCCTTGGTAATGGATTTCATGCACTTACCAAAGTCTTTTTAAGATACATCCCTTCTTTCTCGTCAGCAACCTCAGCCACCTTGGGATAGCTTTCGTCCAATACAGGAATAAGAAAAGAGACATCAGCTGTAAGGCCACCTACCAGGAGAGAGAAGAAGAAACATGTCAAATTTAAATGATGGCTCTGACCTAAATTACTTCTATTTTGCCAGAAAATTTGTTTTGTGTTTTCATGTGATAATGGATATGCTTGATATGCCATGATTTGAACCAATTCAGCAACTACTACAACAAAGGGCTGAATTTTCAAGGGAGCTTGCAATTTGATCATATTCTTCATCCTGACCTTGCCCTAAGTTCAAATCCCCCTCCACACCTAAAACAACACACAAGTTAAAATTGAGGACACTGGACCTGACTGCTTGGGGTTTTATTCTGCTGTATAAAACTTTGTGCAAGGTTCTTCACTATTTGCGCCTCAATTTTTTTCTCCTCTCTAAAAATGAGATGGCATGTACTGAATAAGCTTTTAACAATGAAGAAGTTTATGTATGTAAAGCACGTAGAATAATGCATATCACATAGTAGTTGCTTGGTGAATCAGGGGTGCATAATAATCCTAAGTTTTTATATACCTCATGTGAAGATATGCCTCACAGAGTTAAAGATACATGACGCTTTAAGCTAATAGAACTAAATGAAGAAATTATAATCAGAGATTTTAAAAACCCACTTTCAATAATTGATAGAACAGATAGAATCAATAAGTGAGGATACAAGAGACTTGAATAATATTTCAAATAACTTCATATTATTGACAATTATAGAGCACTCCACCCAAGAAGAGTATACATATTCTTTCAAAGTATTGTTATGTGCTGAATGTTTATGTTCCCCCAAATTTATATGTTGAAGCCCTAACCCCCAGCATGATGCTATTTGGAGGGAGGTAATTAGGTTTAAATGAGGTCATGAGGTGGGGCTCCTGTGATGGAATTATTATCCTTATAAGAAGAGAGAAACCAGAGCTTGCCGTCTCGACATCATATGAGAAGGGGGCTGTCTGCAAACTAGGAAGGGAGCCCTCACCAGGAACTGAATTGGCCAGCACCTTGACTTTGAACTTTACATCCTCCAGAGCTATAAGAAATAAATGTCTGTTGTCTAAGCCAGCCAGTCTATGGTATTTTGTTATAGCAGCCCAAACTCACTAATATAAGTACACGAGAAACATTTTCTAAGATACAGCATATTCTACACCATAAAACAGCCATCATAAATTTAAAATAATTCAAAACATACAAAGAGGTTGCTGTCAGTGAAAATGGAGTGTAAGAAGTTATGAAAGTTATCCCTTATTAAAGGCAATGGAAAAACTATCAGAATCAACTTATTTGGAACTCTGAAAACTAACCAAAAGCTTGCAACAACCAGGAGAATGCTTAATCAAGAAAAACTGGCTTAACTCTCAGTAAGAACAAAGAGATTTATGTTATTCTAATTTACCCTCGCTTCATCTCCCACTTTCTATCTCAGTAGTGGGCTTGAAGATAACAGCCTGCATTGCCATTATAGGCACTGGTACAGGGAGAAGGATGGATTTCATTCACAAAGAATTGTGATTGTTTGTTATGACCAGTTTGATGTTGCCTGAAGGATAGGCCCAAAAGATTTTCTTTTATCTAGCCTAACTTGGAACTCATCCAGTATTGCTGCTTTGGACAACAAATAGCAGTTGGGCAATCAATTAACTAACCAAAAGCTTAGGAGGAAAAACTTTAGAGGAAAATCTTAGGAGAAAAGGAAAGATGATTTAGGGAATAAGGTGTTTAAACAGTTCCAAAATATTCCTGGGAATCTAAAGGCCATGCATATGTCCAGGGTTGTTTCATGCTCAAAGAAGACCTGAAAAGATCCTAGGTTTTCACCTCTAGCTGAACTTAGATTCTGTGCAGGCAAGAAGTAAAGGATAAGGCAGAATTGCAAACTGCCAAGCTCCACGTTGAAAGTGTCCCCAAACACACATATAGAATCCACTGGAAAAGACTGGATAATGTTTTGGTTCCAAGCATTTCAGCCTTTAGAAAAGTCACTAAACAAACAAACTCAACAACTAGAAAAAGCAGGAACAAAAAAACTTGGGAACAAGTTAGAGTCTGATTTACAACATTACCACATAACAATATTCAAAATGTCTGCTTTTCTACCAAAAATACACAGCATGCAAAGAAACAGAAAATTTGGCCCATTAACAGAGAAAAAAGCAATTAATGAAAACTTTCCCTGAGGGAGCACACTCATTGGACTTACTAGATAAAGACTTTAAATCAACTCTTTCAAATATACTCAAAGAACTAAAGAAAATTCTGGACAAAGAACTAAAGAAACCCATGAGAACACTATCTCATCAAATAAATGATATCAATGAAGAGATATAAATTATAAAAAAACCAAATAGAAATTCTGGAGTTAAAGTATACAAAAACTGAAATAAAAAAATCACTAGATGGTCTCAAGAGCAGATTTTAGGAGGAAGAAGAAACAATCAGCAAACTTGAAGTGAGGTTAGTTGATGTTATTCAGTCTGCAGAACAGAATGAAAAAGAATAAAGAAAAATGGAGCCTAACTAACCTATGAACCACCATGCAGCATACTAACATCTGCATAAATGAGAATCCCAGAAGGAGAGGAGAGAAGGAAAGGAACAGAAATAATATTTGAAGAAATAATAGCCCCAAACTTCCCAAATTTGATGGAAAACATTAATCTATATACCTAAGAAACTCAATAAACTTCAGATGGAATAAATTCAAAGATACTTACACCAAAACACATTATAAGCAAACTTTCAAAAGACAAACACAAAGAGAGTATCTTGAAAGCAGCAAGAGAAAAGGGACTCATCACATACAAGGGATCCTCAATAAAATTAATAGCTAATTTTCATCAGAAGACATGAAGGACAAAAGGCAGTGGGATGACATATCTAAAGTGTTGAAAAAAACAAAATACCTCTCAACCAAAATTATATACCTGAAAAAACTATTCTTCAAGAATTAGGGAGAAATTAATATTTTCCCAGATAAACAAAACCTGAAAGTTTGTCACTAGTAGACCTGCCCTACAAAAAAGAAAAATGCTAAAGGGAGCTTTTCAGGCTGAAATGAAAGTATACTAGACAGTAATTCGAATCCACATAAAGAAATAAAAAACACTGGTAAAAGTAACTACATGGGTAAAATATAAATGCCAGTATATTTGCATTTCCTCCCTTTTTATCTTATTTAAAAGAAAACTGCATAAAACAATAATTATAAATGTATGTTAATGGCACACAATGTGTAATGGTATAATTTGTGAAAATTACAACACAAAGAAGGGACAAAGCTATATAGAAACAAGTTTTTGAAGTAAAGTTGATATAAATCCAAAGTAGTTTGTTACAAATTAAAATTTTAAGTATAATACCCAGAGCAACCACTAAAAAATAACTCAAAATTATATACAAAGATAAATGAAAGGGAATTAAAATGTTACACTAGAAACTATCTATTTAACACAAAGAAGTGTAAGAATGTAATAATGGAGAAATTGAGGATCTAAAAATAAATATGTAAACATATATACAACAAATAGCAAATTACAGAAGTAAATCCTTCCATGTCTGTAATTACATTAAATGTAAATGAATTAAATTCTCCAATTAAAAGGCAGAGATTGGCTGGATGGACTTGAAAAATAATCCAATTACATGCTGTTTATAAGAAATTCACTTTATTTTCAAAGACAAAAATAGGTTGAAAGTAAAAGGATGAAAACAAATATTTCAGGCAAAGCAAAAGAGAGCTGGAGTGGCTACACTAATATCGGACAAAATAATATTAAGACAAATATTGGTATAAGAGATAGACTATTATATTATGATAACAGGCTCAACCCATTGAGAAGATATAGCAATTATAAATATGTATGCACCTAAGTAGAACCCCAAAATGTGTGAAGCAAAAACTGACAGAATTGAAGGGAGAAATAGTTTAATAAAAGCTTCAATATCCCACTTTGAATAGTGGACAGAATAACTAGACAGAAGATCAGCAAGGAAATAGAAGACATAATAAAACTTAAAACCCCAAAAGACTTAAGAGTCATCTGTAGAACACTCCATTCAATAACAAAATAATACGCATTCTTCTTAAGGACACATGGAATATTCTCTAGGGTAGGCCATATGTTAGGCCACAAAACAAGTCTAAAGGAACTTCAAAAGATTAAAATTGTACAAGGTATCTTTTCTGTCTTCAAAGGAATTATTTAGAAACCAAAAATACAAAGAAAACTAGAAAGTTCATAAATATGTGGCTATTAAACAACACATTCATAAATGACCAGTAGGTCAAAGAAGAAATAACATGGGAATTACAAAATTATTTGCGATGAACAAAAATGAAAACACAACATGCCAAAATTTATAGGATGCAGTAAGAGTGCTCAGAGGAAAATTCATACCTGTAAATGCCTACATTTTAAAAGGAGAAAGATTTCAAATCAGTAACTTTACAATTTCGGAAACCAGAAAAAGAAGAGCAAACAAAATCCAAAGCTAGCAGAAGGCAAGAAGTAATAAAGATTAGAGCATAAATAAATGAAATAGAGAATAGAAAAATAATAGAAGAAATCAATGAAACCAAAAGTTTATTCTTTGAAAATGTCAATCAAATTGAAAAAGTTTGAGCTATATTGACCAATAAAAAAGAATAGAAGACTCAAATAAGTAAAATCAGCAATAAAAATGAAGACATTACAAATAACTTTACAGAAATAAAAAGTATTATAGGAGAATAATATGAACAATTGTATGACAACAAATCAGATAACCTAGGTGAAATGAACAAATTCCTAGAAACACCAGAACTAACTCAAGAAGAAATAGAAAATCTGAATAGATCTTCAGTAAGTACAGATAAAAATCAGTAATCACAAACCTCCCAAAAAGGAAAAGCCCAAGTCCAAAGAGCTTCACTGGTGAATTCTACCAAACATTTAAAGAAGAATTAATACCAATCCTTCTCAAACTATTTCAAAAAATGGATGAGGTGGGAACACTTCATAACTCAATCTAGAAAGGCAGCATTATTACCCTGATACCAAAGCCAGATGAAGACAATACAGAAAACCACAAATCAACATCCCTTATAAACATAGATGTAAGCATCCCCAATAGAATATTAATCAACTAAATCCAGCAGCATTTTAAAAGCATTATACATTGTGGCCAAGTGGGATTTATTTTAGTGTAAGTACAACATCAATCAATGTAATGCACCACATTAATAGAATTAAGGGGAAAAACCTACATGATTATATCCACAGATGCAGAGAAAACATTTGGCAAAAATGAAACACCCTTTCATGATAAAAACACTCAAAAAATTAGGAACAGAGGGACCTTCTTTACCATAATAAGGAGCATAAAAATTCCACATACAATATCACACTTAATCGTGAAAGACTCACAGCTTTCTCCCTAATGTCAGGAACAAGACAAGGATGTCTGCTCTTATCACTTCTATTCAACATCATATTTGAAGTTCTAGCCAGGGCAATCAGGCAAGAAATAAAGGTATTAAGATTAGAAAGGAAGAAGATGAATTATCTCTATTCACAGATGACATAATTTTCTATACAGAAAACCCTAAAGAATCCACAAAACAATCATTAGAGGTAATAATCAAGTTCAACGAAGACCGATGAACTTCAACAGATTACATTTTATACAAAGTATCAAGACCATTCAGTGGGGAAAAATAGTCTTTTCTATAAATTGTGCTAGGACAAGATATTCACATGAAAAAAGATAAAGATGGACACCTACCTCACACCATACATAAAAATTAACTCAAAAATGAATCATAGACCCAAAAGTAAGAGCTAAAACCATAAAACTTTTAGAAGAAAATACAGAGATAAAATGTAATGGACTTGGATTAGGTAATGGCTTCTTAAATATGACACCGAGAAGCATAAGCAATAAAAAATAGATAGTAAGACTCCATCAAAATTAAAAACTTTTGTGCCCCAAAGGACACTCTCAGGAAAGTGAAAAGACAACATACAGAACAGAAGAAAATATCTGCATATAATGTACTTAATATGGATCTAATGTCAAAAGTTATAAAGAACTCTTACAATTCAACAAAAAAAAATTTTAAAGGGCAAAAAACATGAATAGGCATTTCTTCAAAGACAATATACAAATGAGCAGTATGCACTTAAACAGATACTCAACACCATTAGTCATCAGAAAATGCAAATCAAAACCACAATGAGATACTAATTCACACTCACCAGGATAGCTATAATTTATTTAAAATGAAAATAACAAGTGTCGGGAGGATGTAGAGAAATTACAACCCTCATGAATCTCTAGTGGGACTGTAAAATGGGACATTCATTTTGGAACAGAGTTTGACAGTTCCTCAAAAGTTAAACATACAGTTACCAGATGGCCCAACAATTGCCTTCCTAGTTATATCTGAGGGGAATGAAAATATATGTTACCATAAAAACTTGCACACGAATGTTTACAGTAGCATTATTCATAATAGCCAAAAAGTGGAAACAATCCAAATGCCCATGAACTGATGAATGGCTAGACAAAACATAGTGTGTCTATACAATGGGATATTATTTGGCAATGAAAAGGAATGGGTATGGACACATGCTACCACATGAATGAGTCATAAGTCATTATATTAACTGAAAGAAGCCAGACAAAAACAGCCAAATATTATGTGATTCCATTTATATGAAATGGCAGAATAAACAAATCCATAAAATAGAATGCAGATTAGTGTGTCCAGGAGCCAGCAGGAGCAATGAATAACTGGTAATGAGTCTGGGTTTCCTTTGGGGTGATAAAAATCCTCTAGAATTCGACAGTGGTAATGGTTACACAACTTTATGAATATACTAAATTCTACTGAGTTGTACACTTTAAAAATAGTTTAAATGGTGAATTTTATGTTATGTAAATTTCATCCCAATGTTTTATAAAAAACATGCAAAGTATGTCCTTTGATCAAAATGAAATGAAATTAGAAACCAATAACAGACAGATATCTAGAAAATCCTCAAATGTTGAAAGCTAAATAACACAATTTGATATAACCATGAAACAAAAAATAAATCAAAAGTGCAATTAGAAATTATTATGAATTGAATTAAGATGAAAACACAACATAACAGAAATTTGTAGGATACAGCCAGAGAAATGCTTATAGGAAATTTTATAGCACTAAAATATCAATATTAGAAAAGAATATATTAAATCAATGACATCAGCTTCCACCTTAAAAACCTAGAAAAAGAAAAGCAAATTCAACCCAAAGTAAGACAAATAAGGAAAATAACATGGATGAGAATAAAAATAAGTGAAATAGAAACCAGAAACACAAAATAAAAAGAAATGAAAACAAAAGTAAGTATTTTTAGAAGATAAATGAAATTGATAAATCTCTAGTTTGAGTGATGAAGAAAAAAGAAGACATTGTCACTATCATGGATGGGGGAGGTGACATAAATACATACCCTACAGATACTACAAGGATAATAAATAAATATTATTTTTCTTATTTAAAACTCTCAGAAAACTAGCAATAAACGAGAATTCTTCAATCTGATGAAGGGCACATATAAAAATTTTAGAGATAATATCATACATAATGATGAAACAATGAATGCTTTTTCCCTAAGATTAGGAACAAGGCTAGGACATCCTCTCTCATTACTTCATTCAGTATTTTACTGGAGGTTCCAGCCTTCTAGTCAAAGCAAGAGAGCAAGGAAAAGGAATTAAAGGTATCGAGATTGAAAAGAAAGAAGTAAAATGTCTTGATTCGCATACATACTTTATTTGCATACTTCCACTGCGTTTAGGATCCCAGGCTGTCCGAGTTTAGCTATCATCTTTATTCCTTACGCTGGGATTTGGAATGAAGTGGAAGCTCTTAAACCCCAGGGGCATCCTGTAGACAAACTGCAGTGGCGAGGCACATGTAATCCTCATTCATGATCACTGCTGAGGCCAGATACCATCTTAGAAGAAGAACTTTATCTTCAGATAAAACCCAGCTCGACAACTGGCTGATGAGCTTGAACTGGGAAAATCAGAGGTCGAAGAGAAATGGATAACAGGAAAGGGACTGGAATGGCAAGAGCCAGAAAGAAGGGAGACTCTTGGACAGGTGAAGCAGTGGCAGCTGAACAGGCGTGACATGCTGAGAGGACACATTGGAAGGGACCTGAGCAAAGGGATAGGGCCAGCCTGGACTCCAGCTCCGGCTCTTACCATGGAGCTATTTGATCTTAGGCAAGTGACTTTAACCTTTTCTTCTTGTCTGTGAAACAGGAATAAGCACATAATGTATGTCACCTGGCTGGCTCCCTCTTGCCATCCAGGTCTTCTCTCAAATGGCACTTCCTCAAAGGTCCTTCCCTCATCCCCTGTCTGGGGGAACCAACCTCCCCCCACCTCCCAGGTCGTCTCCATCACATCAACCCAGTTCGTTTTCTGCATAGTATTAACATAATCTGAAATCAATTTGTTCATTTATTTGTTTATTATCTAGGGTAGGTCCTTGAGATCAGTTAGTATTACTTAAACAAGCAAATTGTTAGCTCTGACAATAAGGTTGTTTTAAGGATGAAAAGAAATCATATGTGCAAAGCATTCAGCACAGCACCTGGGCCATAGTAAGCAATTGTTAGTGGTGATGGTTACACAACTTTGTGAATATACTAAATTTTACTGAGTTGTACACTTTAAAAATCATTTAAATGATGAATTTTATGTAATGTAAATTTTATCCCAATTTTAAAAAAGCATGCAAAGTATGTCCTTTGACCAAAATGAAATTAAATTAGAAACCAATAACAGAGAGATGTCTAGAAAATCCTCAAATGTTTATAACCATTAACCTTATTCTCATCGCCATGATCATGATTATTTATTATTACATTGTAAGTGCTCATTGAGATTTCAGTTGAATTGAAGTGCTGAGCATTAGGCCAGAGATGACATAGACTAGTCCTGAGTGACCTGATATGCTGGGCTGTGCTCCAGTGACATGGGCAGAGAGAAGCCCCTGACCAGAGCAGGCCACTAGAGAGGTCAAACCAGAAAGAAGCGCTGACCCTGGACAACCAGACCACAGTTCCCAGCTGGCAGCTCAGCTAGCAGGACTCACTCTTGGGACTCACCTCTGCAGTCCCTTTCCAATTCCCTCTTCATTGCCCTGCAGGAGGGCTCACCACCCCCCCTCACCAGAATGATGCATGTCATACCTGTGCTATACACGGAACTCTTCTTTGCAAACTTCCTTCGTTTTCTTCCTTTCATCAATGAACCCTAGCTATGGTGGTCCTCCCATCTAGTCTCAAAGCATGCTATTGAGCAACCCCAGTGGTGGATAAATGGGAAAGCCTGCCTATGGAAATGTCCCCTTGACATTTATGATAATGTAAATCCTGCTTGTAGGAACTTACCTTCTTTCTTCAGAAAGATGAACAAGTTCTTAAAGACAAAACTGTTCCAAGCAACATTTGACTCATTTTCTATGGGAACATGAGAAGGAGATGTAGCAAAGAAAAGATGAGCTCCTGATGGATGGCAGAGCACAGTGCTGATAAGGGCAGGTCTGGAACCAGTCCACCTGGTATGTGTCACAGCTCTGCCACTTACTAGCTAAAAGACGTGGGCAAGTTTCCGGACCTCTCTGTGCCATTCATGGGGTTGCCGTGAGGAAGTAACTGAGTTGTAAAATGAGTCAGTAGAGTCTGGTACATAGTAAGCATTTGATAAATGTCAGTCAAAGAACAAAGCAAAGCAAAAACAAAGGAAAAACGGCAGCAAAAGAGACAGAGCTGGAAACAGACACACAGATACAGGGAAAATGCCAAGAGTCATCAACTAGGAAATGAGCCCAGCAGAGGAAGTCGGCCTATGTGTTAGGAAGCTGCGAGCAGCAGCTGGGACCTCCAGCCCACAGAGCACCCAGTGTACCACTGAAGGACCCATTACCCACAAGAGGTCTGTTAGGAAATGAGGATATGCTCTCTATGGGAAGAACCCTAGGGATTCAGGGAAGGTTTGGGCTCCCCAAAGTCACTTTGATGAGACTCGAAATATCTTAGCAAACATTGAACTCTGCACTCACAGTTGCTGTAAAACAGCAGCACTTGCCCACCTTAGGGAATAGACGGTCCAGATAGGGGTTATTGGTACTAAATAATGGCAGAGCACTCACTTTGTTCTTCACATTGGCCCCTAGCAACCACACTGGTCCCTTTGCCTACCTGGCCTGCAGGGCACCATAGCCTCTGGCCATCACTTAGGATGTGGCTATTCATTGTTTGCTGCTGACAACCACCCACAACCTCCTAGTTTGTACCACAGAGGTTTCCTCCTTCCACCTAAAAGCAGAAGGATGCCGCAGAACCCTCATGTGTTTAACCAATGTTCTCCTTGAATACAAGAACCAGAAAGACATTTAACCAGCCAAGAAGGGGAATGTACTGCAAAGTCATGGAACCAAAGGCAGGAAGTCTAGCAGCCATAGGGCTTGGAACCTGGACCTGTAGAGCTTCCAGAAGCCGGGGAAGCTAGCTACTCTCAGAACTCCCATTTCCCCCACTCTTTTTCCAGGGATGTGTGTCTCTCATTTCTCCTGCCTGAAAATCTGTTCATTCTCCTCTTGTTCTACAGATGAGCTTTCTTTTGCATAACCATTTACATGGCACTAATTATAGCCCCAAATGGTCACCTTGACTCCCTCAATTACATATCCTAAAATCCCAGGAGATAGTTGTATTATTCCCTACATGGATCAGATTTCCAACCATGGAACAGAAAGCTGTGGCCATGATAGAGGAATCCTATAGTACAACAATGACTTCAGGGACCCGACCTGTGTCTTGTGTTGGGTGTGTGTGGCAGGGGTTGGGGAGGTTCTCAGAGAAAGGGGTCTGGACTTTGCAGGCTCCCAGACATGTCTTCTTTCTCCTGAGAGGCTGTCTCTGATAGGTCAGGGGTAAGGATGGGCAAAGCACAGATCTTAGATTTTGTGAGTATGTGTGTGTGTGTGTGTGTGTGTGTGTGTGACAGAGAGAGAGAGAGAGAGAGAGAGAGTGATGTTATCATTAAGTCCTCTGCCATATTTTTTCATAGTAAATTGGCTTTAAAGCTAAAACTCAGAACATAAAATCCTAGGATAATTTATCATTATCACCACACCATCTACTATAATGACATACTATAAACTACGCATATTTAAAGTGCACAATTAGATAAATTTTGACATTTGTATACACCTATGAAACCATCACCGTAATCAAGATAGTGAACACATCCATCATCCCTAAAAGTTTTCTTGTGCCACTTGATAATCCATGTTTGTTTCCCCTCCCCTGCCTAAACAGCTACTTGCCTACTTGCTGTCACAATTCGTTTGCATTTTCTGGAGTTTTAGATAAATAGAACCATACAGTGTGTATTTTTTGTCTGGCTTCTTTTATGCAGCATAATTATTTTAAGGTTAATCCTTGTTTCTGCATGTATTAACAGTTCATTCTTGCTAAGTCGAATTCCATTGTATGTGTGCTTTCTTAAACATTTTTTAAACGAGTTCAAAAGTTCACAGTGATAGAATAAAAGTTCACACGACTTGCCCACAAAGGTATGTGGCAGGATAGGAGGGCTGTCCGGAAAGTATCCAACCATTGTTAATTTGTTAATAAAAAAGAACATTACATGATTGGATACTTTCTGGAGAGCCATTGTAGAGATCACTTTGCTCAAGTTGCTACAAGTCAGCAGAACCGCTTATGTTGTGTTTGTGCAAATGATTAGCAAAGAATATAAGCTGAGACAATTTCTAAGTGGTGTCCCATAACTACATTCTTAATACTCAGCAGGAGACAGCCGCCAATGGCTCTGAGGGCCCAGAGGGTGGGAGAGAAGTAGCAGAGAGGAACAGTGAGAGCATAGATCTTTGAGTTCTGGGGTAGCTGTGTGACTGGGGCAAGTCACTCCCCATCTCTGAGCCTGTTTCCTTATTTATAAAATGGGGAAACTGGACAGTGGTATCTCAGCCTTAGCATTCACAGAACCTCGGCATGTGAGCTGTCTTCCCTTAGCAATGCTGGATCTGAGGCGCATCCGACCCACTGCCAACATGAGCAACTCTGCCCTTTCTCCACCTCACAGAGAGCCCCAACTGTCTAGTAGGGGATGACATTTTTCCAGTTAGTGTCCA
>CAUYSK010002226.1:0-31998 GCA_963575035.1 Avahi laniger
AATGGATTAAAAAAGAAGACCCAATTATGTGTTGTCTACAACAAACCCACTGTAAATATAAAGACATAGATTAAAAGTAAAGGATGGAGAAAAATATGCCAGCTAGTGCTACTACTACTACTAATAATAATGATAAGAATAATAATAAAAAGGCTGACATGGTTATATCAATTTCCGACAAAGCACATTTCAGAGCAAGGAAAATTGTCAAGGATATGGAGGGATATTACATGTTGATAAAGGGGTCAATTTCTTCAAGAAGACATAACAATACTGCATTTTTATATACCGAATAACAGAGTGTCAAAATACACTGAGGCCAAAACTGACAGAACTGCAAGGAAAAATATACAAATCCGCTATTATAGTTGGAGACTTCAACATCAATTTACAAGTAAATGACAGATCCAGCAGGAAGAAAATTAGCAAGAATTTATTTGAATTGAACAGCATCACCAATCGACTAGAGCTAATTGACCTCTATATTCATTCAACAACAGCACTCATTCTCAAGCTCATGTGGAACATCCACAAAGACAGGCCACAGCCTGGTAAACAAAACACACTTAAACAAATATAAAAGAATAGAAGCCATCCAAAGTATGTGCTAAGATAGCAGTAGCAATAAATTAGAAGTCAGTAACAGAAAGATAGCTAGAAGATCCCCAAATATTTGGAGATTGAATAACAAACTTCTAAATAACACATGCGTACAAGAAGTCTTAAGAGAAATTGAAAAATATGTTGAGCTAAATAAAAATGAAGATATAAGTTACTAGAATTTGTGGGATGTACCAAAAACACTGCTTAGAGGGAACTTTATAGCATTGAATGAATATATTCGGAAGAAAGTTCTAGAATCAAAATCTAAGTTTCCACATTAGGAAGTTTGAAAAAGAAATAAATCTAAAGCAAGCAGAAGAATCATTTCTTAGAGAAATAATTAAAAAAAGCAGAAATCAATGAACTTGAAAACAGAAAATCAGTAGATAAAATGAACTAAACCATAGGTGGTTCTTAGAAAAGATCAATAAAATTGATAAGACTCTAGCTAGGCTAACCAAGAAATAAAGAGAAAGGACACAAATTACTAATATGAAAGAGGGGACATTACAACTGATTCCATGATTCTATGGAAATGAGAGAAGAATAAAGAAATAACTCTATGCAAATTTGATAACTTAGATGAAATGAACCAATTCCTTGAAAGATACACTCTACTAAAATACCTACATAAAGAAACTGATAATATGAATAGGTCTGTATCTATTAAATAAATTGAATACATAATAACTTTCTAAAACAGAAAGCACCAGGCCCAAATGTGTTCAGTGACGAATTCTGCCAAACATTTAAAGAAATTATACCAATTCTCTACAATCTCATCCAGGAAAGAGAAACAGAGGGAGCACTTTCTAATCGATTCTATGAGATAAGCGTTACCCTGATACTAAAAGTAGAGGAATATCTTACAAGAAAGGAAAACTACAGACCAATATTGCTTATGACAAAAATGCAAAAATTCTTGATAAAATATTAATAAATCAAACCCAAAAATGTGTAAAAATAATTATACACAATGCAAAGTGGGATTTCTTCCAGTTATACGAGGCTAAATCGACATTCAAAAATTAATTAATGTAATCCATCATATTAACAGGCTAAAGAAAAAAATAATATGTTATAGCTTCTGTTTTTTATTTCTGCCCAGCCTAAACACAGACCTAAGGATTGCTTGCACTTCAAAGTCCTTTCAAGTTCTTAGCTTATAACATCCACATTTACCTTATGTCAAACCAAACACTGTCATTTTATGCCAAATGACTAAGACTCCCAGTACTGCCCCTAGAGAATCTCTTGGCTCTGAATCCTCCTGTGTTAACCTCCTGCCCACTTCTCTACAGACTCCTGAAGCATCAGCCTCCCCTTCCATACAATGAATAATTTCAATACTTACTGCAAAGAAAATGACAGAGAGAGAGAGAGAGAGAGAGAGAGAGAGAGAGAGAGAGAGAGAGAGAGAGACTAGATATTGTAAAACCTCTGATTTCTGAATGATTGAATGAATGAAGAAACAGGGGTAGAGATTGACCAGAAAAAAGTTTATTCATCAAGTCTTTGGAGATAAAAAACCAAACCAAAACAAAAAACAACACTTGTCTTCTGTGGAGTCCTGAGAACAGAAACTCCAGTAAAGCACTTTTCATTCACGTGGTCTTCAAGCATTTCCTTGATCTGTGATAGTGGAAAGAAAAGAAAATTAAGATGAGCTTCAGTTTCCATGAGCAGAGAGTATTCTTTCCCTTAGATCTGGGTAGCATAGTGCCTAAGGAAACCCAATTGGTACAGTGGAAAATGAAATCTATTACAGATAATTGCCCGGTATGCAATCCTATGAGCTGCCTGAGTTTTGACAGAGTCAGTGGCCCTTTCCAATAAATGTGCTTCTCTATAATAATATGCAGTGTGAGCAATATGATCTCTATGAAAAATATTTAGCCACAATTTTATGAAGGAGATTTGAGGGACAAGCCAAAGGAATTCTGACTGTCTTTTGAAGGAGTGGGAATTGCTTACCTTTGCTGCAAGGAGCATTGTACTCAGCAATTGCAAACTCATCTGAAAAACAAACAAAAACCGTTATGTGAAGTGAGAGGGAAAACAAATGTCCGTTGGATACAGGTCAATGAAGGAATCTTTGCTGTAGGAAGAACCGTATTGTGTCAGAAATGTCAGCACCATTCATCTGATGCATTGCTTGCTGCCTCATATTATCCTTTCAAATATAGTATGTTTTCTTTTACCCTAAACTCCTGAAGGACACTTCAGATATTCTACTTAATTAAATCTTCTGTTGTTCTATAGTTGCTTTATCTGATGAACAGAGAACTAAATATCCTACAGTTATTTTGTATTAGTAGTTGATATATTTATAATGCGAAAAGTTTCTAAAATGTATACATAGAAGACAAAAAGAGGAGAGTCTGTCTTGATGGAGACAAAATGAAGTGATAAGGGCACTTAATGTAATAAATCACCCCAACGCATGTCTCAGATCTAAATTTCTGTGATTAGGGATTTAATTTCTATGTGAAAATCACTCACACTCACCCGTCTCATAGTAATCATAGACTTTCACTATGGCTGGTTTCAGATCTCGTACTGGAATATCTTGCAGAACCGTGAAGGAAAAGCTCAGTGTCTGATTTGACACCTAGAAAGAAAAGGGAATTAAATGTCCTTCTGGGGAGCTTTATTTTCTCTTTCAATAAGTTTAACTATTCATCTACGTTTGGAGAAAAACCTTTATCAACCAAAAGCACACTACAGGATCCTTAAATTGTACAGAAATCCCTCAGAGTGGATGAGAAATTCTCCAAATTATTTATTTTTCTTTTTTTTCTTGTAGAAACAGGGCCTCACTGTGTTGTCTAGGTTGGTCTCGAACTCCTGGGCTCAAGCAATCCTCTTGCTTCAGTCTCCTGAGTTTATTTCTTAACTAACTAACATAACTCACATACCTCCATCAATGCCAGCACATGCCTCTGTTTATAAATGATATGTGATTTTTATTGGTTGACTAGCTATGCCCATTTTTAAATATCCAGAGATTTGGTATAGTTTCGCCCTTTGTCTTGCAGAAATACTTGTATAGACTCACAGAGCTATCTAAAAGTTTGATCACTGTAGCCTTAAGTTTTATAAAATTTATAAACTATAATTCCCATCAATATATGCATGAATAAACCATGCTACCACACATATCTATAAAACCAGATTTTTTATTGGTGGACTGGTCTTACTGTTTTTTTTTTTTTTGAGACAGATTCTCACTCTCTTGCCTAGGCTAGAGTGCCGTGGCGTCAGCCCAGCTCACAGCAACCACAAACTGCTGGGCTCAAGCGATCCTCCTGCCTCAGCCTCCCAGGTAGCTGGGACTACAGGCATGCGCCACCATGCCCGGCTAGATTTTTCTCTATATATATTTTTTTAGTTGTCCAATTAATTTCTTTCTATTTTTAGTAGAGAAGGGGTCTCGCTCTTGCTCAGGCTGGTTTCGAACTCCTGAGCTCAAACAATCCGCCCGCCTCGGCCTCCCAGAGAGCTAGGATTACAGGCGTGAGCCACTGCGCCCGGCCTGCCTTTTTTCAATATAAGTTTTAGAATAAACTTGTCTATGTTTATAAAAAAAAAAAAAACTTACTGGGATTTTGATAGCAATTGCGTTAAACCTATAAATCATTTCGGGGAAAATTGACATCTTTACTACGTTGAGTCTTCCAATTCAAGAATGCAGAATGTCTTCATTTATTTAGTTCTTTGATTTCTTTCATCAGCATTTGGTACTTTTCAGCATATAGATCCTATTCATGTTTTATTAAATCTATACTTAAGTATTTCATTTTCTTTAAAGCAATTGTAGATGATATTGTGCTTTTATTTTCAGTTTACACATGGTTATTGTTAGTGTATAACAATGTGATTGATTTTCATATCTTGATCTTGTGTCCCACAACAGTGCTGAACACAATGGTTCCAAGAGCTTTCCTGTGGATTTCTTGGAATTTTCTACCCAGATCCTCATGTTATCTCCAAATAAGGACAGTTTTATTTCTTCTTTTCCAATAGATAGATGTTTTATTTCTTTTTCTTGATTTATTGTAATGGCTAGAATTTTCATTGTTGAATAGTGGTAAACATAGTGATATCTGTTTCTTTCCTGATATTGGTGATTTGCGTCTTCTCTCTATTTTTGTCAGTCTTCCAAAGGTTTATCAGTTTTATTGACTTTTTTTTTCCTAAAAAGAAACAGCCTTTTATTCCATTAATTTTTCTCTTGGTTTTCTTGTTTTCAATTTCATTTATTATTTTTGTTCTTTATTATTCCTTCCTTCCTTCTTGCTTTGGTTTTATTTTTTTCTCTTTTCCCCTAGTTTCTTGAGATAGAATCTTATTTACTGAGACCTTTCCTTTTTTCTAATATAAACATTTTAAGTGCTATAAATTTCCCTCTTGGCACTACTTTATCTGTGTCCACATATTTTGATATGTTCTGCCTTCATTTTTATTCAGTTTCATGTGTATTTTATTTCTTTCAAGATGTCTTCTTTGACCCATGGATTATTTATTTAGAAGTATGTTGTAGTTCCCAAGTGTTTAAAGATTTCCTGTTATCTGTTTTTGAGTTCTAGTTTGACTCCATTATGGTCAGAGAACATACTTTATATGATTTCAGTTCTTCTAAATTTCTTAAGGTTTGCTTCATGATCCATTTGGCATATGTTCTGTGGTCCTGTGTTGGGGAATGTTCCATAGCCACTTGAAAAAAATGTGTCTGTTGTTTGGTGAAGTGTTCCATATATCAATTAGATCCTATTGATGGTGATATTGAGTTCTGTATCCTTGCTGATTTTATGTTTCGTAGTTCTAAATAGAACAGTAGAACTATCAGTTGTGTCAGTTGCTGAGAGTGGGATGTTGAAGTCCCCAAATATAATTGTAAATTTGTCTATTTTTCCTTCGGTTCTATCAGTTTTTGCTTCATATGTTTTGAGGTTCTATTGTGTGGTACATAAACATTTAGGATTATTAGGTCTTCCTGGTAGATGAGTTCTTTTTCATTACCTGATGTCCCTCTTTGTTTCCAATAATTTTCTTTGCTCTGAAATGTGCTTTACCAGCTATTTTAATGTAGCCACTCCTATTTTTATTAATGCTTTCACGATATATTTTTCCATCCTTTTATTTTCAACCTATCCGTGGTGTTGTTTTGAAGTAAGTTTTATATAGGCAGCATATTTTTGCATCATACTTTTTCTATTAATTAGCTAGTATATTTAGGTTATTTACATTTAAAGCAAGGTCATTATTACATGTTAGGGAATAACTTGCCCATCTTATATTTTTGTTTTTTGTTTGTTTCTTCTGTTCTTACTTATGAATTATTTAAACATGTTTTAGGATTCTATCTTGATTGATTGATTCATTTTTTAGTATAACATTTTATATCATTTTCTTGAACCCCTGATCTCAAGAGATCCTCCCACCTCGGCCTCCTAAAGAGTTGGGATTAGGGGTGTGAACCACTGTGCCAGGCCTACTTTGTGTCATTTTCTTGGTAGTGGCTCTAGGTTTACAATATACGTATATGTAATTTATTCCAGTCTACTGGCATTGGTGTTTTACAACTTTAAGTGAAGTGTAGAAACTTTACTTTTATTTAGGCCCCTTTACCCTTCCCACTTATAAAATATAAACATCTTAATATTTCCTGTTAGACTTTGAGCACTACATCAAGTGGTTTTACTTCATCAAATATGATTTTAAAAACTCATAAGAAGTAGGATAATATATCCTTTTTGCCCTCTTTTTACCTTTTCTATTTATCCCTCTTTTTACCTATTGTGATGGTCTTCTTTCCTTTCTGAAGTTCTAAGCCTTCCTCTGTTGTCATTTCCTTTCTGTTTAGAGAACCTCATTTAGCCATTCTTTAAGGGTAAGTTTGCTTGCAACAAATTCTCTTAGCTTTCCTTTGTCCAAGAATGTCTTTATTTCCTTTCATTGTCGAAGGATATTTTCACCAGCCATAGAATTCACAGCTGACAGTTCTTTTAGCACTAAAAAAAATGTACCACATTCTTCTGTCCTCCATATTTTCAGAAGAAAAATCTACTGTCATTCAAACTTGTCTTCCTTTATAAGTTAAATGTGTTGTTTCTCTGGCTGTTTTTACAGTCTTTAGTCTTTAGTTTCCAGAAATTTAATTATGATTCGTCTTGGCACAGATTTCTTTTACTATATTTGGAGTTTACTTTGCTTCTTGAATCTGTACATTTATGTCTTTTGCCAAATTTGGGAAGTTTTCAGCCATTATTTCTTTATTCTTTCAGTCCTGCTCTCTTTCTCCTCTTCTGGGACTCTGATGATAGGGCCAATAGCTTTTGTTACTGACCTCCAGGTCCCTGAGACGCTGTTGCCGTATTGAATGGGGTTGTAACATCAGCTCCCCTCTGGGCCTGCCCGATGCCAGGGAAGGGGAGATGGGTAGCAGAGTGATAACTAGCCCAGCCTCCCAGCACCTCCTTCTGCCTCATTGGTCCTGGGTGAGGGTGGAGGCTCAGTTCCCCGTCTAGGCCCTGCTGATGTGGGAATTAGAGCACCTCCTGCTTTTTTCCAGGCAGAGGATGGGAGGTTAGATCTCTGCTTGGCCCTGGTGAACCAAGGGTAGATCCCGCTACCTGGTGGGCTACTTGGATCATGCCTCCTGATTCCTTGGGGCAGTAGGAGGTTAACACTTCCCTGTCAACCCCACTGAAACCTCAGTGGGTGGTTTATATGGTTTTTCTGTTAGTATTTGGCCGGACTAGGGTAGACATTACCAAAAGGTCTTCTTTTGTAAGACCACCCTTTGCTGGGTCCTTTGGCTATGGTAACAGGCTCTTCTTGGAGCTCTTTTCCTCTGTGCCTTTTGGCTGTTCCAGCTTGGAGTCTTCTGCAATACTCTGTCCTGGATGGTAGGAGGCAACAAGGACACCTAGGGAGCTCACTGCTAAGTCATTGCTCAAGTCCTGAGATCCCCAGGCAGCCTGCCTCCTTTCCACCTTCTTTTCTATGCGTACTTGTTGGGTTATTTCCAGAGTGTTTTTTAGCTTTAAGGAGGCAGACCTGGGAGGAATGTAGCTGCTCCAGCTTGGAAGTCTCTGTCATCCTAATCTTTTGGTTCCATGTTCAGGGATCACAGTTATGCCCAAATTTGGACATAAGATTTCTGTGACTTCATTACCTACTGTCCTCTGCAATTGATTATTTGAATCTACTAGTTGCTTTGACTTCTAGCTTTCAAGTTTACATGTCGATTATTTTAACCAAATCATTTAAGGGGAGCAGTATTTGACCTTCAGTCATCTGTCATGTGATATTTGGAGTATAGCTGTGCTTGATGCTAGATAGCGTTCTGTTGGCAGCTTATAATTTCTCTTATTACACAGTTAAGAGTGGGCCTACATGGATGGTATCAGTTTTAAATGGAACTGAAGATTTAAACTTAAGGCTTATCTAGAGATGTAATTATAGGGTGATCTTCAAACCAAAGAAGCCAACATTGTGTAATGGATCTCGTGCTTAACTTGCATCACCTGAAGGGCAGTGTCCTTCCATAAAGACAGGTGGGCTCATCTCATGCTGTAACTATTATAGTTTGTATTTAATCAAAACATATGGAGTCTTCTTTGCATCTTCTGTCACATGGGCTGGACGAAGCAGCTGCCTAGTATAAACTGATTCCCCTTTTAAGGTGAATAGAGTATGAATAATAGTTGCTGACCATGTGATAGGTTAGTCTTTATGTTTCTTGTGGAAATTAAGATATTAATATTTGTCTCTACATTAGGATACATGTTCAGGTATGTCCACGTACATTGGTTTTACAGAGTGGAAAACATTACTTGCATTCTGTATTAGTATATCTGTTAGAGAAGCCAACACTTATACGTTGGTTCAGTGAACTGGCTTTCTTTGGAATTTGAGCTCTGGAAGTGCAGCATCCATAGGACCAAAAAGAAACAGTGGTTACTCTTGGAAGTGTTTGCAAGTGGATAGAAAGTCACTAGAGCGCAGTTCATCTAGTTTTTCTGGATGTCAAGGAGAGGAAAACGTCCCTGACCTCTGAAGCAGAGGCCAAGTAGATGGCAGCTCTCTCTGAGCTTTGGCATCCTTTTTACTGTCTGTCTAGTCTAAAAGCCACGACACCAGCTTTGTCGAGTGGTCTTGTTCCATCAGACTACAGCAGCAAAGGCTAACTGTAATCGGTATTCACTGGTGTTAGCCAATGCACTAGGCCTTAGGTAGTCAAATAACTACTTACACTGAGCTGAGCAGAAACTATTCGCCATGGGCACACTCAGACTCAAAGAATTTGTGTTAATACTGTCATTGCCTTGGTGGAATGTTCCAGTGACTGACTGTGCATGGTATGGTTTCCACCAATCTCTCAAGTGCCTGTTTTTGACAGTCAAATGGAGGTTCCCTGCTATTACCTGGGAGAGGCCAGGCTAGATGCTAAGTCCACAGGAAGACCTGCTGTGCCGTTCAGAGCCAGGCACTTTGTGCTGTGCTGTGTACACAGTGGTACACAGTGGAAGTGACACACTCCTGGCCTCATGGAGCTTATTCCTAATTGGCTTCTCGGGACAGGAAACACAAGGCGAGGACAGGGCATGAGACAGAACATCACTGCTTAAGTCGCTTGGAGGACAGGGGAGCCCTTGCCTAGCTGAAGGAGACCATTAGACCATCTGTGGGATGTATGAAGGCATTCATCCAGACTAGTGTAGCAATATCCTGGACCCAAAATCAGTGATTCAGACTGCTGAGGAATTTGTAACAAAACAGTTCAGTGCTTGGTATTGGGCAAGGTGAGCATACCTCCATAGTCATTGGCAAAACACCATGTGATGCAAATTGCATTAATTGTCAAGGTGAAATTTTGTTCATCTTTTTAGACAAGATATACTGTGTTCCAAGGGAAAGACGTGACATTAACCAAGCAAAGAAAGGGAGTAATTATTTAAAGTCTCACCTTACTTCTGGTTTCCATTACAGGTAAAAGGAAATAGCTAATTCAGATGTTTGTTTTTATAATTTTTATATACCTATTAACAAGATTTTAAATCTATTATTCACTCATATTCAGTTTTATGTCTGTAATTCTTGGCACACACAAAATGACCAATAACTACTATTATTATTCATATTTTTAAAGAAAGTGAAGTTCCATAATTTCCGTTTGAGGGTGAGGAAAGGAAATGTTTGTCCCTTGGGTTCTGATGACTTGATTGAATAGATGTAGGTTGAAAACTCTTTTAAAAGTGTGGAGTGATGTGGAACAGGAAGAGAAACTCCCTGGGAGATTAGCTGCTCAGAATTGAGAAATAGAAAACTGGTCATTTACCTTGTTATCAGTACATACTTGGTACGACTATAAAGTAATGAGACTGTTTTTAAACAAACATACCAGAACATGCTATTTAATGCAGATGTCTCATTAAAAGTAATCATCTTGGGAAGCCAAGTCAACAAATACCTATTTGTTGACTTAACAAATGTTTGTTTATGTGCTACACACTGCAGAAGCTGCAAAGATGGCGCAGACAGTCAGCCTAGAAGGAGTGATAAATACCTTCTCTGTGTAATGGGAGCACTGTGTCTGTTATCTCATTTGATCCTCAAGTAACCCTGTGAGCTTAGGTTGGGGTTTTACCCTGATGGGAGGGATTTCCATTTTTCTAGCCTCATGTTTCCCTGTGGTGAGATCTCAGCTGTTGTGGTTCTCTTGCCTTCTGTTGCCATACCTCTTCCCCTTTGTTCAGGGAGGGAGGAGTGACTTGCGTGACTGGTGAGTTTTGGAGAAGGCTGGGCCCAGCGCCCTCCAGTTCTCTCTTCAGGAACCACTCTGCCCGCAGGGAGCATGTTTCTCGCTTCTTCCTCCGCAAACTGTAGGGGCCACCTTGCCTGCGTTTGTCCAGCAGTGCCAGTGGACAGGCCTACTTGGCTGAGATCTGAAACCTGACTCTTTAATAAGAAAGCCAATATTTTGATCTCCATCTCTCTGACTCTTGTTTTGATTTCCAAATTGATACATGACTTGGGAGCGGAAAAAGAAAAATTGAGTGTCATGCAAGTGTGAACACTGCAGCCAAGGGCTAAAAGTCTTCTCTTTAGGGCCGTGTAGTGCCTCTCCTGACCTCAGCCCCAGCCCCTGAAAGTAGTACAGGGGAAAGAAGGTGAGTCAGCACAGTCCTGAACATTCTCACTAATACTCTCCAATTTGGAGAGCAGAAGACCCAGGGAAAAGTTAGGGGAAGAACACTCAAAAGCAGACCTTCCCAGAGGCAGAAATTCTGGTGCTGTCCAGAGCACTGTGTGGACCCAAAGCTCCCGGGACAGAAGTGAGCTTGCGATCTGGGACACTCATCCACGCAGCCCCAGACAGGTTTTCAGCTTTCTTTACCTTGTTTCCTCATATATGGATTGAAAGGAACATCCGTCTGTCAAACTCCTCCTCTGATCTGAGAAGACAAACAAGGTACAAATGGGATCAGGGCAATCAGCCTGGAGCCCCTCTGAGAAGAGTGGGTTGGTAGAGAGTGAAGCACAGGAAAGCTTAAAGGAAATGACCTGGCAACTCTTAAGTACTGTGTCCAAAAAGAGAAAGAAGGAAAGAAAGGCGAGGGGAAAGATAGCATGTAAAAGAAAGATGAAAAACCAAGATGTTAGTTGTCACAACTGGGGCAATAAATAAATAAATTTTAAAAAATCAAGACTGGATAAAAAGGTAAACTATGAATCAGAAGTAGACTGCGCAAGAGCGCTGTATAAGAATAATAAGCATATTGATTATATAAAACAAGAGCTCAAGGATATGAGAAAACAATAACATGAGATAAAAAGGGAAATTGCAGAGTTAATGAGATAAATTGCAAACCCAGATAGCACCATTATAGAGCTCATAAATAAGTCAGAGGCAAGCAGGAGCTGAATAGACATAAATGAATAGTAAATTAGTAATGAAGTGGGGGGATGTGCCAAAATCCAGCTCACCACGACATCCCCCATAGCTGTAGTGAGGCGTCAGAGAGATGACAGAACTCCTTCAGCTGTTTGCCTGTAAGACATACCTAAAACCTCAACGCAAAAAGTCTTAGTGTTTTCTTACCTGTCCCTGCAGAAGGAAGTAAATGTGTGTATTTGCCAATTCTAAGGCTACTGTATCCTCTCATCTCTCTGATTTTAAACTGCTTACGGTAGGACTGTTTATCAGGGACTGCAGGTGCCCTTTTGTGCTGTTCGCCTCTCTCTGTTCTCACTGCTGCATGTCCTTCATACTTCATTAAAAGGAACAGACCATTTTAGTGGGTTTATCCACTAAAGAAGGATCTATTTGAGTAGAGGGAAAGTTATGTCCTTGGCCACCTGCTAAACTGAGGTCCTCAAGAGCAGGAATAGTTTTTTTGTTTGTTTTTGTTGCTGGTGTTTAATGTTGTGCCTACACATGATAGGGGTAGAAGACTTGGCGGCAGGCACCTATGACAAGTTTGTTAAGCAACTCTTGGGTTTTTCTCCCTGCTGCCTCCTTGGTGTACCACATAACAACACTGAAAACTTTTGCATGTGTGTGGCTTTACAGTTTCCAAACCTCCTTTCTCAAAATTATCTTTTTGTTGACTGTGGTAACTTCACAATAACTGGAAAAAGACATTGAGGTTCTGTTTCAGGTAAGAAACTGAGATGGTTGACCCTTTGTGACATTTGACTTTGCCTATTGGGAAGTTAGTGACAGTGCACTATGTTGATTTAGTTAGGTTCAATCTTCTTAAAAAATGGAAATACTACATAAATGGTGATAATGTTTCCAGCAGTAGTTTATAGATTTTTCTATGCTCCGAGGTGAATAGTAGATTTGGGAACTCTAGCACATTGTAATAATTGCCACAAGTGAATGTAACCATTACTGAATCTCATGCAGTGTAAAACTCAGAGGGAAACACGCTCACACATGACCACACTTACACACTTGCACACTCACACGCACACCCCCAGGTACTACAAAATAGTTCATGTACTACGATCCTGTTGTAAAAATATATGTAACAATACCTAGAAGAAATATCACAAGAATAACAAAGTATTATTTATTTCTATGATGCAATTATGGACATGTTTCTTTTTAATATGTTTTCTAGAGTAAATATTATTTTAGAAACTGCGTTGGTAGTAGCAATATTATAATACGCATCCTTAGGACTACAAGTTAACTGTTCAGTAGTGATTATTTAAAGCCTTTTCTCCTTGTGTTAATTCCTCTGCAGTTTTCAGGAAGTTTTCATTTTGAATTGTAGGTGTTTTAACTTAGCTTCTGGCTTGAATCTTGCTTTAGAATTTTTGTAATCTTGAATATTTTCAGAATGTGTAAATATTTGCTGAGGAGACCACAGAATCTTCAGCATTTTTTTTTTAATTGGAAACTTGTCTTGCTTCTTAATTTTTGGTAACTTCAGTAAAGAGCCACCAACTTGTTTGAGCTTTCTTTCCTACTATCTGGTACAAAATAAAACTCTTCCATTAAAATAAATTACCCTTTTCTAGTCTTTCATTAATTTTAAAAAAATAGTAACATTATTAAAAATGAAATACTGGGATAAGGAGAATGTTTTAAATATAGGTATTTTTGAAGTAGATTAAAAGACTTAAATTTTGAAATGAGCCTTCTAAAACATTTTGTCCAATGTTTCTATATTAATAGCTAATTAGCAATACATTAGAATAAACATGTATATTTATTTTCTTTGGTATGTTTTTATAATTAATACTCAGGTGATTCTTTCCTTGAATATGACTTCTTTTTCTGAGTAGTTTTGTCATTGATCCTGTCATCTACCCTGTTTTACATAAAGTCCTGGTGACTCCACACCCGGCAGCTGACAGGGAGGGCCCCCCTCCAACCTTGTGCAGTAGCACCCAGTGGGCCCCTGGTGGGAGTTGGTTGGTGGTGGTTCTCCCAGTTTACTTGTGTTAAAGTGGGACAATGTTTGAATTTCTATGGGACATCAAAGAATGTTACATAACCAGCTAAAGTTGCTTTAATAGGACCTTTTTGATTTTACTTTGCTATTTTAAATAATTCGGGTAAAACTCACATAATATAAAATTAATCATTTAAAGTATACATTTAATGGCATTTAGTAGATTCACTGTGTTGTTCAACCACCACTTCTATCAGTTTCCAAAACATTCTCATCTCCCCAAAAGAAGACCTGGACTCATTGAGCAATCAATCCCCAGGGCCCTTCCCCCAGCCCCTGACAACCACTACTCTGTTTTCTGTCTCTATGAATTTACCTGTTCTGGATATTTCATATAAATAGACTCATACAATATGTAACCTCTTGTGTCTGGCTTCTTTCACTTTTTTTTTTTTTTTTTTATGAATAGCTTTATCTTTTAGAGCAATTTTAGGTTTACAGAAAAACTGAGCAGAACATGCAGAAAGTTCCCTCAAATCCTTTGTCTCCCCCACCCCAAGTTCCCTCTATTACTAACAGCTTGCATTAGTGTGGTACATTTGTTGTAACTGATGAACTAATATTGATATATTATTATTAACTAAAGTCCATAGTTTACATTAGTGTTCTGAACCTCTTTGTGTTACATAGTTCTACGGTAGATTTTGACAGATGTATCCACCATTACAGTATTATACAGGATAGTTTCACCGCCCTAAAAATCCCTTGTGGACCGGGCGCGGTGGCTCACGCCTGTAATCCTAGCTCTCTGGGAGGCCGGGCAGATTGTTTGAGCTCAGGAGGTCGAAACCAGCCTGAGCAAGAGCGAGACCCCGTCTCTACTAAAAATAAAAAGAAATTAATTGGACAACTAAAAGTATACAGAAAAAAAATTAGCCGGGCATCGTGGCACATGCCTGTAGGCCCAGCTACTCGGGAGGCTGAGGCAGTAGGATCGTTTGAGCCCGGGAGTTTGAGGTTGCTGTGAGCTAAGCTGACGCCATGGCACTAGCCCTGCGCAACACAGTGAGACTCTGTCTCAAAAAAAAAAAAAAACAAAAAACAAGGAAATGACCTGAATAGACATTTCTTCAAAGATATACAAATGACCAATAAGGACATGCAATGATGTCCAATGTCATGAGGGAAATGCAAATCAAAAGCAAATGAGATACCGCTTCGCATCCCACCAGATAGTCATAATTTAAAAAAAAAGAAAGAAAATAACAAGCGTTGGCAAGGATGTGGAGAAAGTGAAGCTCTCACACATTGTTGGTGCAGATACTGTGAAAGTTTGGCAGTTCCTCAAAAAGCTAAACACAGCATAGGACCCAGCAACTCCATTCCTAGGTATATACCCCAAGAATTGGAAATGGGTGCTCAAACTCATACACAATTATTTATAGCTGCATTACTCACAATAGTCAACAGGTGGAAAATAACCCAAATGTCCAACAACAGATGAATGGATAAACAAAATAGTATATCTATATACAATGGAAATTTAACCATAAAAAGGAATGAAATACATGCTACAACATGGATGAACACTGAACATATTACCTTAAGTAAAAGCAGCCAGACACAAAGGGCTACATATTGTATGAGTCTATTTATATGAAATACCCAGAACAGGCAAATCCATAGAGACAGAAAGCAGAGTAGTGGTTGCCAGGGGCTGGGGAGAAGGAGTGGGACTGACTGCTCAGTGGGTATGGGGTTTCTGTTTAGGGTGATGAAAAAGTTCTGGAACTAGAAGGTGGTGATGGTTGCACAACACTGTGAATATACTTAATACCACTGAACTCTACAGTTTAAAATGGTAAATTTTATGCGTATTTTAACACAATAAAATCAGGTGAATGAGAAAATACTGCATTTATGAAGTAAGAACATGTTGCTAAATTTGAGAGGAGAAAAAAAAGAGCTCTGGAAAATTTAAAACATGATGGCCAAATTAAAATACTAAATAGATGAGTTGGAAGAAAAGATTAAGGAAAGCTCTTAGAAAGTGGAACAAAAATGGAAAATGAGAAATAAAGACAAGAAAATTAGCAAACCAGCCCAAGAGGTCCAATGTCCAAATAATAGTATTTCCAAAATCCTCAGAAAAAAAGTAAACAAAGAAGAGGAAATTATTACAGAAATAACTCGAGAAAATTCTCCAGAACTAACGATCGTGAGTTTTCAGAATTAAAGGAACTACGGAGCATTCAACAAAACATACGAAAAGAGATCAAAACACGTTTCTGTAAACCGACGGCAGCGGGAGAAAAAGCGGACTGTACAAAAGATCTCACACCAAGGATTAGAATTAGAGCAGCACAGCATTTCAGCAGCACTGTTGAGAGTGAAAAGACAAAATTAGGAGTTTTCAGACGGAATCACACAGCGAGGCGAACCAACGACGGAGCGTCCCGGGAGAGCAGACCCCTTCGGACGGCCGGAGCCCGGGTCTTACCGCCTAGGGCCGCAGGGTGCGGGGACGCACCACGACAGCAGCAGCGACCAAGCTGTCCCCACCCCCGGCAGGTGCCCCGGGCCCGCCCCGCCCCCGGCGCGGGGTCCACACCCGCCCGCGCCCCGCGCCCCGGATTTGGGCGGCAAAAGCGCCCCGGACGGGACAAGCGGGGCCAGGACGCCCGGCATTCGAGCCCCGCCGGGGCCCCGCGGCCGAGACCCGAGAGCGACCCCTGACCACTTTTCCCCCGAGAGCGGCCACGGCGGAGAAGGGCGCGGGCCACGGCGGAGGGCGGCCGCGGCCGTTGGCGGACCAGGCGGGCCCGCGGCTCCGCTCGTTCCCGCCGGCCCAGCCCGCAGTCCGCCGTGAGGGGCGTCCCCGGCCCCAGTTCCCGCCTGAGCCCGGGCCCCAGCGACCCTCACCACGACCCCCGCCCCAGTCGCCTCACCGGACCCGGCCCGGCCGCCCGCACTCACCTGCTCGCGCCGCCGCCCTAGGCCTCGTCCGTGCCGCCCAGACCCAAGAGGACGCGCTGTCTGCGCCAGCCAATCGCGCGCCGCGCCCCGAGCCGGGGCGGGAGCAATGCAGACGTTCACCAATCCCGAGTGCGCGACCTGAAGCTCCCTGGCCAATGACGGGGCGGCTGCTGGCCGCGGTCGCCGCGGAGGGGTAGGAGCCGAGGCTGCGTCACCGGGCGGGGCGCATCCCGAGGAGGGGCAGCAGGCCCGCCCAGTCCCTGGATCGCTGCAGCTACAGCCTTGGCTGGCCGCACCTCTCGCGCCGTCGCTCAGGAGACAGTTGCAGTCCGCGGAGCCTCGGCCTGCGCGCGCAGCCCCCCCTGCTCCGCAGCCCCCAGGCCCACCGCGTGCCCCCATCCCGTTCCTCTGCAGCCTCCCAGCCCCACCGCGTGCCCCCACCCCCTCCCTGCAGTCCCCCCAGGCTCGCTATGTGCACCCTTCCCCCTCCAGGCCGCAGGCTCCCCTCAGGGGCCCATGTGCAGAGGGTGCAGAGGGCGCCCGGGCCCTCAAGACACCCTCTGTGGACCGCACTGGGAGAAAGGTGGATGCACCTTCTGCTCGGTCTGGCTTGTTGCAGGGCTGGCTTTTCCTGCGTGGAATTCACAGGTTCCCTTTTCCACGTGCTGGTAGTGCACCAAATGTTGCAAATATCACTTTGCTCTTTGCCCGTTTTAACTGAAGTAAAATTTACGTAAAGTTAGATTCACCTTTCTAAAATATGTGGTTCAATGTGTTTTGACAAATATATACAGCTGTGTGACTGCTGTGGCAATCAAAATACAGCACGTTTCCTTCTTACTCCTGGAAAAGTTCCCTGCTGAGGCTCTGTGCAGTCGCCCCTCCCCAGGCCCACTCACTAATTTGTGGTCCTACAGCTATCCCTTTTCCAGGAGGTTCGTAAGCGCAACCACAGATGCAGCTTCCTGAGACCAGGTTCTTCACTTGGCGTGTTCATCCATGTTGCCGCACGTGGATGTTCTTACTGCTGAGCAGGGTTTCACGTTCCAAGAGTTTATCCGTCCCTTCACTAGTTGGGGGGTTGGCAAACTTTTTCTGTAAAGGGCCAGATAGTAAATATTTTCGGCTTTGGGGGCCACCCCATCTCTGTCCCAAATCCTCAACTCTGACACACATAAGTGAAAGAGCAGACGTGTTCCAGCAAAAGTGTATTTACACAGACAGGTGGTGGCTGGCCAGGTCTGTGGGCTGGCTAGCTGAGCCCTGCACCAATTGCCGGACATTTGGGATATTTTCAGGTTTTGGTTAGTGTTATGAATAAAGCCTCTATAAACACCCACAGGCAGGTCTTTGTGCAAACATTTCTCTTAGGCATTAGTGCTTTGGTTTTTAATATCTACTCTCCACTTTTCTCTCCATAATGGTTTAGATATATAAACTATTTTTTTTTAATAGAGCATTAGGGCTGGGAGAGGTGGCTCAAGCCTGTAATCCTCACACTTAGGGAGGCTGAGGCGGATGGCTCAGCCTGGATGGCTTCAGGCCAGGAGTTCAAGACCAGCCTGAGCAACATATCGAGACCCTGTTTCTACAAAAATACAAAACACAGAAAAAGTAGCTGGGTGTGGTGGCACACACCTGTAGTCCCAGCTACTCAGGAGGCTGAGGCAGGAGGATCCCTTGAGCCCAGGAGTTTGAGGCTACAGTGAGCTATGAGGATATCACAGCACTCTAGCCTTGCTACAGAGCAAGACCCTGTCTCAAAAAAAAAAAATAGAACATGAGCTTCGATGGCCTTTACACTGCTGTTAAAACCTTGAATTAGGCCGGGCCCGGTGGCTCACATTTGTAATCCTAGCTCTCTCGGAGGCCAAGGCAGGCGGATTGTTTGAGCTCAGGAGTTTGAAACCAGCCTGAGCAAGAGCGAGACCTCGTCTCTACTAAAAATAGGAAGAAATTAATCGGACAACTAAAAATATATAGAAAAAATTAGCCGGGCATGGTGGCATATGCTTGTAGTCCCAGCTACTTGGGAGGCTGAGGCAGGAGAATCACTCGAGCCCAGGAGTTTGAGGTTGCTGTGAGCTAGGCTGACGCCACGGCACTCTAGCCCAGGCAACACAGTGAGACTCTGTCTCAAAAAAAAAAAAAAAAAAAAACCTTGAATTAGATGTATTGTTTAAGCCTATCTGTGTGGGGGAAAGATTCTGGCAGATGGTCCTGCCCCTGTGCACCCAGAGCCCCTGCCTGGGCCTTTCACTGGAGAAGTGGATGTTGTTCAATTGCTACCAGCCCCTGAGCAGGCTGGTCTCCACCCCGTCCACTCTGGAGGGCCAGGATGGCCTGTAAGGCCTAGGTCTCTGGAGCTCATGGAGGGAGGACGTCTGGGGGCTCTGTGCCCCCAGAGTACAGTCTGGCCACCTAAGGCCTGTTTTGCTGAGCTCCCACAAGACAGCAGTACTTTCTTCTGAGTGAGCTCACCCTCGAATTTGGCAGCAGATTCTGCCTTTCAGTTGTAAACAGAACCTGACTCCAGAGAAACCCAAGCCCTGGGGCTTTGTGCCACCTAGAGGAGGGGCCTGCTGTGAAGGAAAATTACCCAGCCGGCCTTGTCGCCTTGTCCAGGCTCAGGAAATCCCTTTCTCTTAAGGAAGCAATTCAACTTCTCCACGTGCTGGTTCTCTGTTCTGTGGCTTCTGGTTCCTGCTTTGGGCAGGAAGCGTCCACAAAGGAAATGGTTTTGCTGCTGGTGGTTGTATCCTGTGGCCAGTGAGGCCGGCTCCTCCACTCCTGGTCCCGGTGTGGGTTCAGGGCTGGTGCCTCCGCAGGGAGTGGTAAAAGAAACATGTCAGAGAGCTGCAACAATCCCCGCTTCAGCCAGCTTTTCCAAAACCCAGAATCCAAAAATCCATACCCAGGCGCTGTCACTGTTGACAAGGGGTCTGTCTCTGTTCTGACTCACCACCTGTCCCTAAAGCAACAGTGACAAGAGCTGCAGAGAGACACACAGGAGGGGATACCAGGCTCCACCCTCATGAGGATGAAGAATAGCCATGGGGACTTTGAGAGAAGGGCTGACCCAGGGACCAGACAGGCTCCAGGGCAGGACCCTTCCGGCCTCTTCCAGCACTGGGGATTCCTGGGTCCCTTGGCGTGTGGCAGTCTCACCCCAATCTCTGTCCATCTTCGCTGCCTTCTCCCCTCGTCTGTCTTGCCCTTTTATGAGGACACTGTTCTTGGGGTCAGGGCCAGCTCTGAGCCAGGATGATCTCATCTCGAGATCTTGACCTTAATTACTTCTTCAAAGACCCTTGTCCAAATAGGGTCACATTCTGAGGCTCTCAGCGGGCGAGACACAATGGGGGGACACCATTCGACTACTACAGTTGTTCAACAAACTTGTCCAGAGACGCCCCACCTCCTGATTCTTTGCTAAGTAAAATAGTTTGCATCCTAAAAATAAACAAAACACCTCCAGAATTCCTCTCTACCTGCTTCCTCGTTTCTCTTCTCTTTTCAGCAAAACTCCTTGAAAGAGTTGCCTGTGCTCCCCTTCTCCTCCCAGTCCCTCCTGTTCTCTCCAGAATCCACCCTCACCATGAGGCCAAAATGACCCTGGTCAAGGTCACTGTCCTGCAATTCGCTAAAACCCTGGGAGGGGGGGGCTCTCAGGCCCCACCCCCGGGTCTCTCCCAGGTTCCTCCCCACACTCCTCTCCTGCACACCCTCCTTCCCAGTGGCATCTCTCTGGTTCTCCACCGGCTGGAGGCTCCTTCTTCCCTTCTGCACTGGTTCTCCTTCGTCCCTCTGATCTCCAGGCCTCAGTGGCTTCTTTCTGTCTACGTTCAATACCACCTATAAGCCAGTGATGCCCAAACTCACATCTCTGGACAGGAGCACCTGGAACTCCTGGTGCATGTGCCGGACTGCCCTGTCTCCATCTCCTCTTGGGAATTCCAATGTGACAGCTCCGAATCGGAATTCTTGATCTCAGCGCAGTCCCGCTCCTCCTCGGGTCCTCCTCATGTTAGTCAAGGGCACCTGTACCTTCTCATCTCTCATTCCCCCAACGCTGGAGCCCTCCCTGAACCTCTCCTGGCCCCATACTCATCGGTAAGCTCCGGGTCTGCCTCTGAAGCCATCCAGAGCCTGAGCCCATTCCACCCCTCTGCACTCCAGTGTGGCAGCCACCTCCCAGCTGGTCTCTCTGCTTCCCCTCCTGGCCTCAGACTTGGGACCCATCAGAGCCTGCCCCTCCCCATGGATGATGGCCAGGATTCCAGGTCACTCTGGAGAAACCTGAGTCCCCACAGCAGCCCAGAGGGCCGTGTTTTCTAATTGAGGTGAAATTCAGGTAACATAAAATTAAGCATTTTGTGGGAATGCAAAATGACGCAGCCACTGCAGAAGACAGTGTGGTGATTCCTCAAAAAATTAAACACAGAATTACCATCTGATCCAGCAATGCCAGCTCTGGGCATATACCCAAATAACTGACAGCAAAGTCCCCCGGAGACATTTGCACGCCCATGTCTGTAGTTTCATTGTTCACAACAGCCAAAGCGAGAAGCAACGCAGTGTCCCCCGACAAAGAGCGGATACACAAACTGTGGACACACGCAGTGGAAGGTTATTCAGCCTTGAAAACAGAGGAGGTTCTGACCCAGGTGACCACATGGATGGACCCTGAGGACATTATGCCAAGTGAAACCAGCCAGACACAAAGGACAAACACTTGTGATTCCGTTCACACGCGGCACCTGGAGTCGTCGAAGTCACAGAGACAGAAAGTAGGAAGGTGGATGAAAGGCGCTGGGGAGGGTTTTTGTTCCAGGGGGACAGAGTTTCAGTTTGGGAAGATGAAAAAGTCCTGGAGATGGAGGGAGGTGATGGCTGCACAACAGTGCGAATGTGCTTGATGCCGCTGAGCTGTGCACGTAAAAATGGTTAAGGTGTGCATTTTAATCATTTAAACCTTTAACCATGTGATGCGTATTTTACCACATTTCTTAAAGATTAAAAATTAACCATTCTGAAATGTGCACTTCAGTGGAATTTAGTATATCCACAATGCTGTGCAGTCACCACCTCCATCAAGTTCCAGAACTTTCTTCTCACACCCCAAAGGAACCCTGGCACCTGTTAAGCAGTTACACAGTCCGCCCCTACACCTGCTGGCTTTGTTTTATTACTCTCTAATTTATTTTGTTTAATGTCTGTCTCCCCACCACCAAAATGAAAGCTCTGCCAGGGAAGAGATTTTTGTCTGTTTTGTTTGCTGCGGACCCCCCTCCAAGCCTGGTGCCCAGGGGCCTCAGTGATTGCCTGGTGGGTGGTCCGAGCGTCTGGGATGAGTCCTGAGTGTCTCTGCACCGGGTTTCCAGACGGCAGCCTGCGGACTCGACACAGACTGCAGCATGTTTGTTGGGCCCTGCACAGAATTTTAAAGAAACATGAATGAGTTGCCAATATTTAAAGGACTTAAACATTTTTTAAAATCTAGATTTTCAGATTCTCTTGAAAAATCAGACTATCAGGCAAGGCTAGGCCAGCCATGCCACAGTCACCCGGGGCCGAGAAGAGAGGCCCTTCCTTTAGGGTAGACATGTGGCCTCCTCCATGAAGTTCCCAGAAATGGACACCTGCCCTCTCCAGGGATGCAGTGGTGGACACCCCAACCTCTGACACCCTCCAGAGTTCCGGAGGGATGAGGGAGGGCTCAGAACTGGCTGGCTGGGCTGCCCAGGCCATCTGGAGGGAGCCACCCCCGAGGACTTCCTGTGGGCAGAATCCTCCCACTGGAATGTAAAATCCACCTGTTTGGGGCTTTACCCTGTTCCGAGGGAAAAGGGCAAGTTTGAAAATAGTGATTCAGGATGGGAGAGAGTAACAGGCTGCACCTGTGCCTTGGATCCGGGGGCCTGCGTGAAGGCCACCTGGCTGGCTTGGGAATGTGTGGCCGGAAACCGGCCTCCAAGGGGAGGAGAGAGAAAGCCACAGAGATCCAGGAGGGTGGGTTCCTGGGGCAAAGCCTCAGGGTGTCCTGAGCAGAGCCTGAAGGGAGATGTCCACTCAGGGATCAAGGTACCAAGGAGAACAGCAGCTGTCACCACGGCAACTAAGTTGGTACAGGTTATTATGTATGAAATGTCCAATTTCCTTGAGTACTAAGTTTGACAGTTGATATCTTTGACATTTCACTTTGACGCTTCTTGTTTTGTTTATTGGGATTATCTTTCAAAAACTTTTTGGAGAAATTTTTGTGAAACCATGAATAAGTGAAAAATTCGTGTTATTTTCTAATATGAGTTCTGTCATGGAACCAATGCAGCGCAGACAGCTCAAAATCTCAACGGAGCGTTTGGGAAGGATGTGGCTAATGAACACACCGTACGTCAATGGTTTGAGAAGTTCATTCTGGTGATTTTAATCTTGAAAATGAGCCACGTGGGCATCCTGAGCCCAAGGTGGATAATGATGAGCTGAAAGCTGTAGTGGAAGCAAATTCATCTCAACCTACGCGTGAATTAGCAGCAAGGTTTGACGGTACTATTCAAACAATATTGGACCACTGAAAACAAATGGGCAAGGTAAAGAAGCTGGATAAATGAGTTCCCCATGAATTAAACAAGCATCAGAAGAGAAATTGTCTCGAAGCTTGCCTTTCTTTGCTGTCACGACATAAAGGCGAACCATTTCTACACAGTATTGGTACATGTAATGAAAAATGGATTTTTGTTGACAATGGAAAGCTTTTGGCACAATGGTTGGATAAAGATGAAGTGCAAAAACAGAGTCCAAAACCGAATATTCATAAAAAAAAGCTAATGGTGTTTGTTTGATGGTCCAGTGCTGGTATTATCCTTACAGCTTCATAAAACCTGGTCAATTGATTACAGCAGATGTCTACTGCACCCAATTGGATGAAATGATGAGGATGCTTGTGATTAAGCAGTGGAAATTGGTCACTAGAGACAGGACAATCCTCTTGCAAGACAACGCTTGACCACATGTCCCACAAACCATGCTGTTCAAACTACAGAAGCTGGACTTAGAAACTCTGCCATCCACCGTATTCACCAGACCTTGCACCAACTGACCACCACTTCTTCCAGGCTTTGGACCACTTCTTGCAAAGAAAATAATACTCTATTCTCAACAAGCTGTGGCAAATGCTTTTCGTGATTTCACAGCTACTCACTCTCCAGGCTGCTTCGCTGCTGGCAGAAACAAGCTACTGTTAAGATGGCAAAACTCTGTTGACAGTGTAAGCGCATACTTTGATTAACTGTACTGTTTCTTGTTTGAGATATAATAAACCACACTTTTGATTCAAAATCAGACATTTCATATTTAATGACCTAACTATTATTTTTCCATTTCACAAGCAATACATGTGTGTTGTTGGGAAAAAACCTCTTAGCATAAAGGGGGAAACCTAATAACACTATAGTGACCCATAAGAAATAGCCACTATTCACTTTTTGGATATTATCTGACATACTTCTCTGTTTTAGACAAAAGTGGAGTGACACACACATTTTGTTTTGAGACCTGCCTTCTTCACTTGTCTGAATCACGACGGCTGAGACGAGTCTCCCAAGAGCAAACGTCGAGGGCGTCTCCAGTCCATGGTGCTGGAGAAACATTCTTGAACACCCACCTTTGCCTTCGTGTCCTGGTATTTCTTAGAATAAATTCCTGGAAGTGGAACTGCCAGGTCAAGGGAGGGGCTGTGAGTGGAGGAAACATCTTCTGGAAAACAAACACTGACAGGGTGGAGTTTCCCAGGCTGCGAGTAGAGACTCTGTTTTTGATACCACGAGATTTAAAGCTCCTGAGCACCTGGAATGGGCTTAGGGTAACCAAGTTTTCAAGCACCAACCCAGGACACAGCCACACCAGACCCGTTCCCTAAAACACAGCAATGTAGGCTACAATAAATAATTATCCACAGGTGTGCTATTATTGTAACACAAACTATGAACAAAGGTGTTTCTTTGTAAACATGTATTAGTCTGAATTATTTACTTTTCTGTTAGATAAATGCTATTATTTAAACAAAACAGCCATAGGACTAGTTAAAACAGTGGCACTTAGTAGTAATAGTAGGAATAATGAGAGAAATATAACTGATGTTTCTTTCTGTCCTCTAATATAGCAATTTCTTAAAAATGTTTAAAACTTTTTATTGGATATTTAAATCTTGTAGGCTTTGCCATTATTTATTCTGAAGACATAAACATATAGTTAATGAGATAATTATAGATTCACATACAGCTATAGGAAATAATACACCGTTTCCCTGACAGTGTCACAACCAGGACACTGACATCAAAACAACCCACCAGGCCTACTCAGTTTCCCGTTATGACCTCTGCTCACTGGTGTGTGTGTAGCTCTAGGGGCTGCGTCTCACATGTGGGCTCGAGTGTCCACCCTGAGGTGATGCTGACAGTTCTGACCCCACGGGCTCTCCCTGCAGCCCCTTCATAATCCCCACCTTCCACCCTGTCCCTAACTCCTGGCAACCACTGATCTGTTCTAATTTTTTTTTTTTTTTTTTGAGACAGAGTCTTGCTCTCTTGCCTGGGCTAGAGTGCTGTCGCGTCAGCCTAGCTCACAGCAACCTCAAACTCCTGGGCTCAAGCGATCCTACTGCCTCAGCCTCCCGGGCAGCGGGGACTACAGGCATGTGCCACCATGCGCGGCTAATTTTTTCTATATACTTTTAGTTGTCCAGCTAATTTCTTTCTATTTCTAGTAAAGACGGGGGTCTCACTCTTGCTGAGGCTGGTCTCAAACTCCAGACCTCGAGCGATCCTCCCGCCTCGGCCTCCTAGAGTGTTAGGATTACAGGAGTGAGCCACCGCGCCCAGCCTGATCTGTCCTATTTTTTCTAAAATTTTGTGATTTCAAGAACGTTGTGTAAATGGTATCGTACAGCATGTGACCTAGTGAGGTCGGCTTTATTTGCTCAGCCTAATTCCCTTGAGATTCACCCAAGTTATTCTGTATGTCAATATTTTGTTCCCTTTAGTCTAAGACTTTTAAAAAGTAGCATACAAATACAATAGGACTAATCAAACAGATATTGCCTATGTTTACTAAAGAATAGCCATGATGTGTTTCTTTCTGCCCTGATCCAGTGGGGTGTTTTTATCTGTTGTTCCTCATCCAACAATACTTCCTGATTCGCCTGCAGCCGTGACACCCTTCTCTACGAGGCGGGAAGGCGGAACACAGTCAGGCGTTTAGTTCGCAGTGACGTGCAGCTCTGCTCTTGTGGGTCTATTCGTTTGCAAGCACACACACTCCCTTGAAAATGTTACATCAGGAGATATTTTATATATATATGTGTGTGTGTGTATATATATATATATATATATATATAAATAAAACTAATACAAAGTTTTGTGTCAGCTTTTGTCCCAACAGATGCCAGGTATTCGGGCTCCTGTCCTGTCTCTCACACAGGGCAGGAGTTCTGCTTTGACCATTGTCGCTCCCTCTCTTTGCAGGAAAAGTTGCCAAGGACAATTTAAGACTTTATTTCAGCTTTTACTAACTGTCATCAACCACTCATGTGACATACAGAAATTCGCTGCAGGACAAGTCACGTGACCTTCCCTTTAGCCCCTGCAGGATGGGCTAAAGGGAAGGAGGGACGCAGGAGGGGCTCCTGACACACCAGCAATGCGCTCTGGGGCCGAGATGTCTCTCTGCTGGTGAGGTCATTGCACAAGTGTAACTTCGATGATGCCGTAAACGCCTCAGAGGGCCTGGCCGGATGTCCCGGGCAAAGGGACCAATGGGGCATGCCAGAAGGGCCTCAACAGGCAACTGGTCCAGGCAGCCCAGTGATGTCACAATGCAACGCACGATGCTGACTCTCCTCAAGCCAAAATCCTCCAGACCCGAGTGATCCAAGCAGTTCCCATGATTAACTGCTTGATCCACAGGAGTTCACTGGTGTAGCTACTGGCAGTGCCCTCTGCAGCTAATTCACCCTGAAAGGTGCCCAGGAAAGCCATTGGTTCAAAGTTGATGATCTAAATCGTTTACCACTTGGTTTTTTGTCTTAAAACAAATAGAATAACAACAGCCATCATTTATGGGGCACTTCTGGTTGCCCTGGCTCCTGGGGCTCTGTGCGCATGCTCACGCGGAACCTCACGCCAGTCCTGACAAGCAGCACACCGAGACAGCTCTCCCAAGTTCGCTCTGCTAGCGAGGGGCACATGGAACCCTCAAAACCCAGCCCCCCCCCCGCCCGTGACCCCACAGCCTGAGGCATTAGCACTTCACAAACTGCCACACTCATAACAAAGTTGTTAGAAAATACACAAAAGCGCTTTAAAAGTTAAAAACAAACATAGATCACTGTCCTTCCACCCCCAGAAGTAACATTTTTATGTTTACTCTGTCACTTTCCTACAAATATGCACAAGTATTTTTATAAAAGTGGATACCTGTAGATGCTAAGTTAAATCTGCTTTTTCTACCTGACAACACAGGGACCTTCCTCCCCACTCACAGAGTCGGGGTCTCGGTGCACCAGGAAGCTCTGGGCCTGGGCAGCGCCCTCCACCCACAGCCTCACTGTGGTGACTGGTGCAGACACCCAGAGAGAGTGGGGCGGTGCCAGGAGGCAGGCGGGAAGCAGCGCCCCCCACCGGAGGCTGGCGGGGGTGGGGGAGGCACAGCTCTCCAGCGGTCCCTGTGGCCCAGAGAGGCAGGCCTGGGGGAGGGGCTGGCTGGGGATTAAGTGAAGCTCAGGCTGGAGCAGCTGCTCCCTCCCAGACCTGGCCCCAGAGCAGCTGGTAGCCTGCACGTCCCCTGGTCAAGAAGCTGGGTGCCTCTTCTCCAAAGACAGGGAGCAAACCGCTGGGCGCCCCCCCGCAGGAACTCCTCCTCCAGTCTGGCTCCGGTGAGGTTCCCCAAACCCGCTTCCTTCCCACACCTTGGACACGCTGCTCCCTCAGCCGCTCTGCTCAGGAGAGAGGCCTACTGAGGAAGCTGAGTGACCAGGAACAACTGAGCAGGTTCCCTGTTCTTAACCAGGAGACACCAGGAGGGCCGGCAGCACGAAACAGAAGGGCCAGGAAGTGAAATGACGACGGCCAAGGAACAAGGTGATTAGGGACCAGGGAGAACTTTTGAAATATTCTAGTTGGAATCCTCAGAGATTTGAGGAAATATGATATCTTGAAATAAGAATAGGATGCTGTGAAGGAGAAATAACCACATAATAAGAAAGAGCTTTTGAAAAACAAAAGTTTAATGAACATGGGCCATAAAAAATTGATGAGTTAGACTTCATCAAAATTTTAAAAATTATGGATGGGTGATGTGGCTCACGCCTGTAATCCCAGCACTCTGGGAGGCTGAGGCGGGAGGATAGCTTGAGGCCAGGAGTTCAAGACCAGCCTGAGTGAGAGTGAGATTCCATCTCTACGAAAAAACATAAAAATTAGCTGGATGTGGTGGCACCTGTAGTCCCAGCTACTCAAGAGGGTGAGGCAGGAGGATCGCTTGAGCCCAGGAATTCAAGGCTGCAGTGAGCTGTGATGAGGCCACTGCACTCCAGCCTGGGTGACAGAGTGAGACCCTGTCTCAAAAATAAAAATTTGTTTTTAAATTATTTTCTTCAAAAGAAAATGAATAGGCAAGTCAAAAACCGAGAGAATATATTCTCAGTACTTGTAACTCAGACAACTTGTATCTAGAATATATAAAGAACTCTTACAACTCAGTAAGAGGGCACCACCATTCAAAAACAGGCAAATGACCTGAACAAACATTTCGCCACAGACTTACGGATAACTAATAAGCACGTGAAAAGCTCTGCACCACTAGGCATGAGGGAAATGCAACTAAAAGCACAAGGAGATCCCACTGCACACCGATTAGAACGGCTAACATCTCATGCCAAGCGATGGGACAGATGAGAGCAGCGGGAATGCGCCTCTGTGTCTGGCGGGAGCGTGAAGCGGTGCAGCTCCTTTGGAAAACGGATCAGGAGTGCATTATATAGTCAATACGTATTTACTATGCAATCCAGCAGTTCCGCTCCTCGGTACCTACCCAAGTGACACGAAAACATGTGTCCACACAAAGATTCACGTATGGATGTTCATAGCAGCATTACTCAAAATAGGAAACCCAAGCACCCCTCAGCTGGCCGAGGGGCGGTTAAGGAGGATCCGTGCAATAGTCTCCTGCTCTGCAAAGACACGGAGGGACTGCTGACACACGCAACAACACAGGTGTGTCTCGACCATAGTACTCGGGACAAAAGGAGACACCAAAGATCATACTGTGTGACTCCATTACATGACCCTCTGCCAAGAAAGATAGCAGGTCAGGCGGCCCAGGGTCAGGACTGGGCTGAGGTCCAACTCGCAAGGGACCAGGAAGACTTCTGGAGGTGACAGAAATGCCTCAGTGTGGTGAGATCACATAACTGTATGTACTTGCCGAAATTCCTCAAAATATACCCTTAAAACAGAACCATTTCATTGCATTATATGTCAATTAAATCTCAATAAAACTGATTTGAAGAAAAAGGGACTTAAGAAAATAAAAGAAATAGAAAGGTCAGTAGAAGGGCTGGAAATAGCAATTAGCTCTCCCCAGACATAGGAAAAATGACAGAAAGTGACCGGAAGGAGGGGAGAGGAAAACGGGAAGAAATGGTGAAACGAGAGGACGGGTCCAAGGTGTCCAACACCAGAAACAGACATTTCAGAACCAGGGAGCGGAGAACAGAAGCGTCAGAAACAGAATGGAGAGATCGAAGGGGAAGCCCTCGGGGGAAAAAGGAAGAAAACTGGTTGAAGGTAAAAGTCCCCATCAAGCACGGAGCAGGGTGAATGGAGAAATGACACCGTATAGATGTCCTCTTGGGAAATTTCAAAATATCAGCGATTAAAAACAAGATCCCGAAAGCATCTGGAGGTGACACTCGGGACCCCCACAAAGGTAAGACCTCCGAACAACAGATCTACACCTTTAACATTCTCAGGGAAAACTTTGGATCCGGAAATTGATGCCCAGTTACAAGGACAAAATTAAAGGCACTTTTAGATCTGTAAGATGCCCCTGCTGAGGACTTGCTTGTAACGTAGCTCAGCAGAGGAAGGAGAGCTCGAGCAGGGATAGTACGGGCCAGCTGAGCAGCGGCCCAAGCTCCAGGGCTGTGGAGGGACGTCCCCAGCTGACCACTGGGCAGCAGCCTTGAGGGCAAGGAGGCTGGACAGACGAGGTGGACACCCCCAGGGAAGGTGGTGGGGCATGCGGAGCACTTTAGCAGGAGAAGCTGGGTCAGTGCGTGAGGACAGAGTGAAGGCACACTCTTCTGTTGGTAAGAAAACAAGAAAAGCAAATAGAAACTCAGTAAATAAAAAGCTGTACATGAAAGTCTTGGTCCAAATACAAAGCAAACCAAACTATGGCTTATTTTAAGCAATTCATCGAGTATAATCTTTTTCTTTAAGGCTATTGGACTTAAAGTGAGGGAAACACTAGTACACTAGGCTGTTCGATAAATAAAACACATATAGACATTATCAGAAAATACTTCTGTAAACCAATACAATAAAAAAAAAAAGAAAATACTTCTGACTTTTAGCCTTTGGAATCAGTCTACACACAAACCATGACAGAGTATTTTCAGCCTGTTCCAACTGTAAACAGTAACCTTGACAATGGAAAGCAACTGTCCAGCCATCAAGAGTCAAGAGTGGGGCCGGGTGCTGTGGCTCACGCCTGTAATCCTAGCTCTCTGGGAGGCCGAGGCGGGCGGACCGTTTGAGCTTAGGAGTTCGAGACCAGCCTGAGCAAGAGTGAGACCCCGTCTCTACTAAAATTAGAAAGAAATTAATTGGACAACTAAAAATATATAGAAAAAATTAGCCGGGCATGGTGACACATGCCTGTAGTCCCAGCTACTCGGGAGGCTGAGGCAGTAGGATTGCTTGAGCCCAGGAGTTTGAGGTTGCTGTGAGCTAGGCTAATGCTACGGCACTCATTCTAGCCCGGGCAACAGAGTGAGACTCTGTCTCAAAAAAAAAAAAGAGTCAAGAGTGGGTAGGAGGGAAGGCCTCACCTTCCGTAGTGTCAGAGGACAGAGCTACCATCCTAATTTGGTGGGACAAGAGACAGAGGTCTAGGTGCTGTATACGGTATTATTTAACGCTGCACAGATACTCAAGAAAACATAAAAGAATGATAAAATTGCAGTGAACAGAGGCGGAGGTGAGTGTGTCCAAGTTCACCTCAGAGGCCCCGATGACCCAACACTTGCCAGCTGTCCACAGTGGCCTCTTGCCCACCTGCGGGCTCCCAGACACTGGCTCCCTGCTGTCCTCCGCTTCCCAAGCTTGCTCCTGCTCAGGGCACCTGGACTCGCCAAAGCCATGGGGACAGGCAAGCAGCTGAGACTGCTCCAAAGGGCGTCCCCTGAGCCTCTTGCCGGCTCGCCTGTTCCCAGGCACGAGGGCCATCCCTGAAGCTGGACGTCCCTTGCTCACCCGCACAGGGAAGAGATTACTTTTCTCTTCCTCCTAGCCTACATGTGTGTATATTTTAAACTGTATTATTGAAATAATTTTAGACTTTTAACAGAAAACAGAGCGATCCCATACACTCTTTGCTCAGCTTCTCCTGATGTTAACATCTTACATAACTGTGATGCAAATATCAAAACCAGGAATTTAATTCTGGTATAACACTGTCAGCTGAACCGCAGACTTCACCCAGATTTAACCATCTTTCTCACGAACGTCCTCGTCCTGCCCGGCCGGCCAAAGACCCCACGCTGCATTCAGCCGTCCCATGTCCTCAGGCTCCACCAATCTGGGTGGCTGCTCAGAGTTTCCTTGGCTATCAGCAGCTGAAGCGTTTGACGAGTGCTGCTCGGTTGTCTCATGATGTCCTGTGTCTGTGTTTGTCTGATGTTTTCCCAGGCTCAGACTGAGCTTATGCGATTTTGGCAAGACCACCACAGAAGCGACGTCACATCCACCCCAGGGCCTTGTGTCTGGCACGTCTTACACCTTGATCACCCGGTCCAGGTGTGGGGGCTGAGTTGGCCAAGTTTCTCTACTGTAAAGTTACTATTTCCCCCTTGTAATTAAGAAATATCTTGGGGGAGATATTGGAAACTATGCAAACAACAACCTGTTGGTCTCAAAACTTTTGCCCAGTAATTTCAGCATCCCCCAGTGATCTTGCTTCCAACAGTCACTACCGTGGTGCTTGTCTAATGCTGATTTTCTCCTTTCCTCATTGCTGCTATGTCTATCAATTGAACATTCCTGTAAGGAAGAGCTGTCCCTTGTCCCCCACTTATCTATGTCCCCGTGGCCCCATGGGCATCTGTCACTCCATAAGTTACAGTCCAGTAGCAGTACTGCTTCATTGCTCACATCGCTCCAGCTCTGCCTACGAGGGACACCTTCAGGGCTGCGTGTCTCTGTGCTTTCTCGGGCACTTCCCC
>CAUYSK010002227.1:0-11982 GCA_963575035.1 Avahi laniger
CAACTATTAACCCAAGAATAAACAAGGCACACAATTGTAGGTCACATGCTCGCCATCCGGTTCGAGAGAGCCTTCTCTGAAGGGTCCTCGGCCACAACTCGGCTTTGCCAGAAGTCATGGCTACGGCGTGGTCTCAGCAGGAAAGATGGAGACTGCAGGCATGACGCTCCCACCACTGCTGGTTCTTGTCTTCGTAGTATCTCTGTTGGGTAGGTAACTGAGAGAAGCCCCAAACTTGCAGGTCAGGTGACAAGGCCCCCTCCTTAGTATCTCTGTGAAGCTCAACTCCATCACAACCCCAGAGCACGGAGTGAATGGGGCCCCTGGAGTTGTTCTTCCTTAACCTTTCCAGGGAAACCATGGTTTCGTTCCTCCCTGCCGGGACTGCTCACACTGTTCTCCCACTTGGAATACCTTTCCCCTTGACTGCAGGCCACATTCCCCCCAGCCCAAGTGAAGGCAGCCCTGGCTGAGCCCCAGTTCCAAGACGGTTCCTGGAGGGCAGGGGAGGGGAAATGTGCTCCTTTTGCCCACCTGGCAGGAATTGTTACAGCAATTAGTTCCTGCTAGGGCCGGAAGCCTGCCTGATTCACCCTTGTCAGGGATTGGCACAGCCCCTCAACAAACATTGGCTAAATATAACAACAGGACCCAGTCACTGGGCCCCTACGGCGAGCTCATGTGCAAGTGTGGAAGATTGGAAAGGTGAGGCCACTTGCCTGAGGTACCAAACAATCCAGGTCAGCCTGCAATGAGAACGGGGGCTTTTAGTGGCCACATCACTTGGGTATCAAAGTGATTGATGTTCTCCAAGGGGTAGGGAGAGGATTTTCCTCTTCCTGGGGTCCCATGACAAGGAAGTGATGGGACAGGGTCGGGGCTCAGATAACATCTGGACCAGAAACCCGAGCTCGTTTCCCAAAAACCCATAGCTTTGACTCCTCCAGCTGCCCTGAGTGCTTGAAAAATGACCACTCCCCAAGGACAGATCTTGATAATGTGATTTTAATTGTACTCTTTCCCGAAACAAGCATCTCCTTTCCCCGTTAAAATAAAAAGACAAGGCATGATGAAAACCTCCTTTGCCCTCTGAATGGGGCAGTGATCTTGATGCTGGGGGAGGCCAGGCTGGGCTTCTTCCCAGGCCTGCCTGGATGGTCCCAGCACTGGGGCAGACGGCAGGGCAGGCTCTCCCTGCCAGAACCTCCCAGCCCCAATCCCGATCCCTTCACAAGGGCTGGGCCTCGGTGTCCCTTTAGTGGGTACCCACCCTGAGCACACACAGACACTCAGGTGGACATGATGCCGCTCTTCTCGCCCTTGACCTTGAGGAATTCAGCCATGCTGGAGAAGTACTTCTGGTTGGCCTCCGCCACCTTCTTCTCTGCTGCTTGTGGGTTCACAATCTCCAGGCCCTGGGAGGTGTGGGAGGGGGATGATGGATCGGGTGGGGAGACGGCCCCTCCCCCATCCAGCATGGGAACCGTGACATGTTAGAGCCCCACAACCCCTTCCTGGTGGTCCTCAGGCTTCAGGTGGGCATGAGGACAGGCTGCCTGTCCCCAGAGTCTCCCCTGCCTTGGGAGATTCTGACTCAGTGGGTCTGGGGGAGGTGGAGGAGGGGACCGGGGCATGTAGATTTTTTACAAGTTCTCAGGTGATGCCAAAAACACCACCGTTTGAGAACAGACAATCCTGCCCAGTTTCTGGGTGAGGAAACTGAGTCCCAGAGGGAAGTGGCTGGTCTGAGGTCCCAGCACAAATCACACCAAGACCACGGACAACCGACAATCCTGACCACTGTGTCTGGTTGCTGACACGATGCTGGCACTGCTCTAAACATTTCCAAGGCAGCAATCCTGACCTCACGGAGGCGCTCCCAGGCTGCTCAGGAACCCCACCTCCCCACGCCCCTCCCTCCCTTCTTCCTTGGTACTTACCGCCTTCTGCGACACTGGACACTCTATTTATCTGTCTGTGCCCTGCTACCCACCAGCTCTGCGAAGGTAAGACTCGTCTCTTTTGTTTTTGCTTTATCCCCAGAGCCTAGAACAGCACTTGGAACTCAGCAGGTGCTCAATAGATACTGGCTGGCTGACTGAATGAGCTCGCCGCTGCCTCACACCACCATGGCGCAGACTCGCCCTATCCTGCGGATGAGTAAACTGAGGTGCACGCAGGCGTGGTGACTGCCACGCCCCAGGCCGCTCACCGCTGGCTGGGCAGGGGCCTGGGCCCAGTGTGATGTCCAAGCCCATCTAACTGGGGGTCTGTTTTGGTGGGGCCCCAAGGTCACTCCAGCCACCCTGGCCATTTTGAACATGAGGACCTGGAGGCTGAAAGGGGTGTAACCTGCTCAAGGTCACGCAGAGAGTCACTGGGTCCCTGGTTCTCAAGCCAGCCCATGCTCACCACCACTGTCGCTGCTAGCCTGCGCCAGGAGCTGCCTCAGCCCTCTATGTGCCTTGTGGACACGACCTCCTTGACAACTCTGAGGGGACACCTACCGTGGGCCTGCTTCACAGGGAGAGGGGAAGGAGCTTTGCCAGGGCCACCTGGAGGGCCAGGGAGCGGAGCAGGACCCCAGCAGGACCGGGCCACACCGTACCTGGAGCGGGGTGAAGGCCACGCTGGAGGCTGTCCCCGAGGAGCGGTCGCGGATGGTGGACTTCCCGCCGTACACCACGCTCTGCTTCTGCAGGGTCCGCTGTGGGAGGGGACGGGGGGCTGTGATCTGGGCTTACCTGGCCCTTGTGTCCATCAGGCCCCCAGCCCTGGCCCATACCTGCAGCGTCTTGGAGATCCTGGCCTTGGTGGCCTCGTTCACCTGTGTCTGCCGCACACGCCCACTGCCCGACTTGCCCAGGTGGCCCAGGCTGAAGCCCAGGTCCTCCTGGTAGGCGTCCTCCTCGATCTGGGGGGGAGGGGAGGCGTCCTGCAGTTACGCCGCTGGGCCCCACCAGCCACTCGGGCACCCCCTCGACCAGCTGCAAGCCTAGCAGCCACTGGGTAACTGGTTCCACAGGCACCCACTCGGGTACCCGCTCAGCCTGGCTGGGGCCTCGGGGCCCGCCCTCGCGTGGGTGGTGCTGGGGACCCCTGAGGAGTTGGGTCTCTGAGCTCAGAGCTCAGAGGCCATTTCCTCCTTAGCATGTGTGTTGAGGGGTATCAAACACTGGATCTGAGCCAGCTCTTGCAGGACCGGTAGGATGATGCTTGCATAACAAGAGACTGGCTATACAGCAGGGCACTGTGGAGTCCGCTGAGCCTCCACGCAGGGAGAGACCGGCCTGGGGGGCGTGTAGGGCCCAGCCAAGGAGCCTGAGTGGATGGGAACCTGCGGGCTCTGAGCTGGGGAAACAGGCCAGGGCAGCCGGCTCTGAGGGATACAGAGGTGGCTTTGGGGTGGATGGATGGGGAGGCTGGGACCAGGCAGCAGGCCGGGGCAATGCCCCTGATCTGCGCTGGGGTCACAGGATGCGGAGCAGGGAATGTGGCAGGAGGCAGAAGGGGCAGGGCTTGGCGGCTGTGGGGGTGCGGGAGAGGGCGGGAGGACCCCCAGTGTTCCCGAGCTGGCAGGGTGGCCGGGTCTGACCTCTCCGAAGCTCATGCGGTTGGCCTGCTTCCGGATCTCCGTCAGCCCCAGCCGCTCCTTCATCTTGCGGTACCTGGGGACGGGAGGGCAGGGGGCACCAGGGAGTCAGCTGGGAGGGCCCGGTTTCCTCCTTTGCTGGCCCCCACCCCTGCCAGCCCCCCAGGGTCCCTCACCTGCGGCCGCCTCGCTTCTTCCGCTGCCCATCCAGGGGCGCGGGCAGCGGCTTCACCTGCTTCACGGGCGGCGGCTCCTGCCACTTGTCAAATTTGCGCTCGATCTCATCCTTCAGTTCGTAACCCACCTGCGGAGGGGCGAGGGGGAGGTCCTGCAGCCACTGGCGTGGGCCGCCCGCCCAGGCCTCCTCTGCCCATGGTCCGTGTGTCCACCCCAGCGCAGCGCCCACCCCTCGGCTCACTCCTTCCCCCTTAAGCCCTGCAGCATCTCGTCTGCTCGCTGGGTTCTAAGTTCCATCTACGACCTGACGTCTCAAACTTGTATGTTAGGCTCAGACCTCTCGTCCGGGTTCTGCACCCGAGAACTGTCTCCTTGACGAGGGGATCACTAACGGGCCCCTCAAAGGTGCGAGGGCCAAGCAGCATTCCCGCTCCTTTCCCCAGCCCCTGCCCTCATTCTCCGTGTCGGCAGGCGCTGCCCACGGACTCCAGCCTTTCTCTCCCACACCGCAGATCTCAGCAGGCTCGGGCTCTTCCTTAAGAACGAACCCCAAATTGGCCCCTAATTTGTTCTATTTTGGCCCCAAAAAGTTCTCCCCAGGGTGCACAAGGCTCCCCATTATCTTCCCTGGACACCACCAGGACCTCTCCTCTCCCCCTTTTCCCCCCATGGCTCGCTGCACTCCGGCCTCAGGGCCTTTGCAGGGACTGTTCCCTCTGCTTGGAATACTCTTCCCCGAGGATCGACTTGCTCCCTAACTCCAACCGATCTCTGTTAAAACTTCTCCTCAGAGGAGCCCTCCCTGACGTCCCTCGCCACCCTGATCCCCTGTATCTTTCTCGGCGTCTGCTTGGCCCTGCCGGACACAGCATAGATCCCACTTTTTACTGTCCTCTCACCACGGCGCCCGCCAGAATGTGCACGCCATGGCGGCAGCGCTCTCGTCTGTGTCACTCACGCTGGTGAGCGCTGCTGGTCCCCAGCACCCAGACCAGCGCTGGCGGGGAGAGATGGAGGGGAGGGGGGAGGGGCAGAGAGAGACTGGACATCTGGACGCTGTGCCAGGCTGGGCACTTGGGAAACGGCTCACAAGACATGGCTACTTTCCTGAGTCCGTCCACCAAAGACGGAAGTTAATCGAGTAATTATTTGAATAATATCCCCTGCTGGTCGAGGGGATAGATCTTGGTGTAGCAGGCAAAATAATGCCCCCTCGACACCCCCACCAACGATGTCCACACGGAAAAAGGGACTTTGCGGACGTGGAAAGGTTAAGGACCGTGAGATGGGATTGTTCCAGATGATCAGCGTAGGCTCGATACAATTGCAAGCGTCCTTGAGATAGAGAAAGAGAAGGAGATGCGAAGACAGAGGCAGAGTCAGGGAGGCATCTGAAGGGGCCACACGGATGGCTGCGAAGACGGAGGAAGGGCCAAGAGCCAGGGCGTGCCGGCCACCTCCAGGAGCTGGAAAAGGCTGGGGAACAGACTCTGCCGAGAGCCTCCAGAAGGAGTGAACTCTGCTGACACCTTGACCTTAGTCCAGAGTCTCATTTTGGACTTCTGACCTACAGGACCATGACAAACCTGAGCTGTCACCACGTTTGCGCTAACTTGCTACAGCACCCTCGGAAACTCACACTGGGGAAGGGAGATGCAGACAGACATCCCGCCTCTGCCCTGTTAGGACAGCACGCACTCGGGCTAGGTTCCCTGCGATGGCTCCCCGCTTCCCCACCAAAGACCCAGACTCACAGGGACTGACTCCCGGCTGCCCCTCACCTTCCCTTCCGTGCTCTCGTGGAAACTGTCCACGCGGGCTGCCAGCGTGCACTTGGCAGCCACCAGCCTGGCTGCTTTCCGCCGGAGATCCTGCAGCGATGCAAAACGGGGCGGGTCTGTGTGAGCCGGCCAGATGCACAGAGGTAGAGACCCGGCAAACTCAGCCTCTTCTCACAAGGGGCTGGCTCTACCCAGGGTCCCAGAAAGGGGGCTTTGCACACATAGGCTCATCTCCTCCTCCCAACAGGCTCGGGAGGTGCACACTCTCATCCTCCGTTTCACAGAAAGGCCAAGGATGACGGTGGAGAGCAGAGCCTCCGGCCCAGGACGTCCTGGCCGATAAGCTGCAGAGCCCGGATGAGGACGAGTGTAAAACACACTGCCGATGAGGACGCTACAATCACGGAAACACCAGCGGGCAATGCCCAGGGCACGTTACAGATCCCAGCGCGTGCTAAGTATGCTCCTCGGACCATCTCATCAAATATCCAAACCTGAGGCTACTGTGATCAATGTCCCCGCTTTACGGATGTGGAAACTGAGGCTCCAAGTCATGTGGCCAGGGAGACAGAGGAGAGAGGTGATGGAACCAGGCTTCTATTCCAAGCTGCCACCATGTCTAGCTAATTTTTCTACTTCTTGTAGAGACGGAGTCTTGCTCTTGCTCAGGCTGGTCTCAAACTCCTGGACTCAAGCAATCCTCCCACCTCGGCCTACCAAAGTGCTGGAATTACAGATGTGAGCCACCACACCCAGACATAAAACCACTTATTCTAATAACAAATTATGATCAATGTTTTCTCTTAATCTACTTTTAAAAACTGTAAACTCATTTAAGTAGACGACTTAATCGCTACCCTAAATGGGAGATTATTAAATGATAAACACATAAGCATATAGTGATTAAAATAAAAAATGCATCAGCTGGGCTCGGTGGCTTACACCTGTGGTCCCAGCACTTTGCAGAGCTGTGGTGGGAGGATCGCCTGAGTCCAGGAGTTTGAGACCAGCCTGGGTGACATAGCAGGACCCCCATCTCTACAAAAAAGAATTTTAAAAAGTAGCCAGGTGTGGAGGCACACATCTGTAGTCCCAGCTACTTGGGGGCCTGAGGCAGGAGGATCGCTTGAGCCCAGGGGTTTGAGGTTGCAGTGAGCTGTGGCTGCACTGCTGCGCTCTGGCCTGGGGTGACAGAGTGAGACCTGGTCTCTATTATTTTTTTTTTTTTTTTGAGACAGAGTCTTGCTCTGTCGCCCAAGCTAGAGTGCCATAGCAACAGCCTAGCTCACAGCAACCTCAAACTCCTGGGCTCAGGGAATCCTTCTGCCTCAGCCTCCCGAGGAGCTGGGACTACAGGCATGCTCCACCATGCCCGGCTAATTTTTTCTATATATTTTTAGTTGTCCAGCTAATTTCTTTCTATTTTTTTAGTAGAGACAGGGGTCTCGCTCTTGCTCAGGCTGGTCTCAAACTCCTGATCTTGAGCGATCCACACGCCTTGGCCTCCCGGAGCGCTAGGATTACAGGTGTGAGCCTCCACGCCCGGCCGACCTTGTCTCTATTAAAAAAACAAAATCCATCTTTGTGTCACTGAAATCCATGGTCTGTGCCACTAAAGGGAGGTGACCTGTGTTCTAGGAAACACCAAGAGGGTGCATGTAAAACCCACAGGCATGAGACTGAATTAGTAATAATAATGAAGATAACAATAAGAGTAATAAAATCAGCAGCAGCTATGTGTGGCAAAGAATTTAACCTTGCCCAAGAAGAGGTGTAGCCCTTGCCCTGGGCATCTGGGCAGTGGTCTTTGTTGGCTTGGGGCCCTGGGCTGGGCAGATGGTCACAGTGTGGTTTAGCGGGGTGAGGAGTGGCCACGCAGGAAAGACCAAGCCTGCGATTTGGGGTGGGGCCTGTGCTACAGGACGTTAGTTGACCCGAAGACTGAGATCAGCTGCACGTACACATCAGTGGAGTCCATGCGGCCGAGCTCCAGTGAGGACTCTAAACGCTGAGGCCCAGTGAGCGTCCCTGGCTGGTGATCTGTGCGTGTTGTCACACCTCAGTGCTGGGAGGGTACGGCGTCCTGACTGCGGGTAGAGGACCACCGGAAGCTCTGAGACTGATAACTTCCTCTGGATCCTTCCTACGTCTCTCTCCTCCTGGCTGATGTTAATCTGTACCCCGTCCTTGCAATAAACCGCAACCCCGAGCACAGCAGTTCTGTGAGTTCTGGGAGTCGTTCCAGTGAGTTATCGAAGCTGAGGGTGGTTTGGGGAACCGCCCCCGAACTTGCAAGCTAACCCCGTGTCACTTGTTATGTGCTAGGCCTGCTGGGTAAGCGCTTGGTATACATCACGCCAACCTCGTGTAGCAGATACTGTTCTCCCCGTTTTACAGAGGAGGAGACTGAGGCACGGAGGAGCTCACGCCTCTTGCCCGAGGTTACCCGATTGGTGAATGGTGCTTCCAGAGCCCCAGCCCCAGTGCTTGCCCGCTGCCGCGCCCCGGCTCTCGCGGCCCATGCTCCCCTGACCGTTACTGTCAGCTGTGCCGGGGAGGGGCAGGGGGTGACCTGCTCGGGCTGTTCCGGGGACAGCAGAAGCCTCCATGGGAGCTGGGAGGCTGAGGGGGACGACCACGGTGGGCTCACCGGGGGCAGCGACTGCACGATGTCGCTGTGGTAGATGTAGCCGGTGTGGGGCAGCACTGAGGTAGACGAGAAGCCGGACAGCGTCTTGCGCTGGGCCCCGAGCAGCATGATGTTGCAGGCGGGCATCTTGGAGAGGTTGGTCAGGCCGCCGGCCACACCTGCAGCGGGAGGGAGGGGAGAGTCAGGAGGAACCGACAGGGGCATTGGGCTGGGGGCTCGCCACGTGCCGTGCACCTTCGCGTGAGGTTCTGGTTGGCTCCCCTTGGTGGCCCTGCCAGGGAGCGCTGACCCGTCTGTTCCACAGAGGGGGAGACTGGAAGGAGGCTCAGAGAGGGGAGGCAACTTGCTTGAGGATGCACAGTGAGGAAGTGGCCCAACAGGGAGCTGACCCCGAAGTCTGTGCTGAGCCACACTGTCCCCATTATGGAGATCACATCTGTGTGTTTTGGAACCGTTTCCACCACACCAGGAGCTCCTAACGGCAGGCCCTGTGTGTGGTTCACCTTTGGGTCTCCAGCGAGCTTGTTTACGGCTGCCGCGGGGGGAGGGAAGGAGCTATAGGTTAAGTGTCCTTGCCACTGAGGGGCGTTGGCTGCGTGCCAGGCCTTGGGCTGGGTGTTCTGAAGATTAGGTGAATTGTCTCAGACAAAGGGATCCCTCAAGCAAGCTTCCACGCAGGCTATCTGGGTGGCTTCGACGCAGTCACAGGGGTCCTCAGAGTGGGGAGAGGCAGAAGAGCCAGGGCCAGAGTGACGCGTGAGAGGACTTTAAGATGGTGGAAGGGGCCATGAGCCAAGGAACGCAGGCACCTCTAGGAGCCAGAAAAGGCAAGGAAACAGATGCTCCCTCGAACCTCCGTAAGCAAACGCAGCCTGCTGACACCTTGATTTTAGCCCAGTGAGTGCGAAGCGTCTGACCTCTAGAGCCAGAGGATAATGTTATCATCTAAGCCACTACACAAGCAGAAATGAGTTCCAGCAGCAATAGGAAATCAACATCCCCCCCAATCACCACTAGGGAAACTGAGGCATGGGAAATCACTTGCCCAAGAATGTGAGGTCAATGGGGGAGGGAGGAGAGCCAGGATCCACACCCAGGTCTATCCTGCCCCAAACCACCGCTTCTTTCTGTTCTGCAAGTTGGCACACACCTTCCACCCAAGGCGGCTATTAGGGGCTAAGCTGTCCCTTCAAAATTCGTACGTTGAAGTCCTAACTCCCCACACCTCAGAGCATGACCGTATTTGGAAAAGGAGCTTTAAAGAAGTGATTAAGTTAAAATGAGGTCCTTGGGGCAGGCCCTAATTTAATCTGACCGGTGTCCTTATATGAAGAGATCAGGACACAGATGTGAAGACGCCGGGAGAAGACACCACCTACAAGCCCAGGTTGGAGGCCTCAGGAGAAACCAACCCTGCCGCCAGCTCGATCTCAGACTTCCGGCCTCCTGAACTGTGAGAAAATAAACGTCTGATGTTTAAGCTGCCCGGTGTGGCACTTTGTTACCGCAGCCCTGGCAGCCCAGTACGGGTGCTTCGCCAGACTCCCCTCGGAAGTCTTTTTTGGTTGGAGGGGAGGAGTCCAAGGGGGCACTCTGAGACTATAGAGGGCTCCTGGGAAGGAGGGGACACATCGTTTAATCCCAGGATTAGCGTCCCCATCTTGCAGAGAAAACTGAGGCTCAAAGAGGCAACTTTACTACTCCCAGGCTGCCCCGTGGGTCCAAGCTAGAGCTGGGAACTGCCGAGATCTACCAGCCTTTCCTCTGGCCACACTGCCTCCTTCCTCTGCAGCCTGCCTGGCCCCAGTCCTGCCGAGGACTCAGGGACTGAGGATATTCACCCTTCCTCTGTGGCTGTGCTAGGCTGGTTGACTTCTGTGATCTCCGGGGACAGAGTGCGGGGGCCCAGGTGCCAAACTCCCCATTCTATAGAAAAAGGACACGGCTTCCCCCAGGTCACACAGCACATCAGCAGACCCCAGCCCGTGGGACGCAGCCCTGGGGCCTCACCCATGATCTTGGCGGCCGTGGATGCTCCGATGATGATGGAGAGGTTGGGCGCGATGAAGGACATGCGGGACTCCACATACTCATAGATGCGGTGCTTGGAAGCGTTCAGCTCCAGGGCCATGTCGCAGGCCTCCTCCAGCCGCTCCAGCTCCTCTTCGGACAGCTGCTGCCTGTAGGGGTGCCCAGGCCCTGCCTCTCAGCTGTGTGTGTGTGTGTGCGCACGCGCGCATGCACACACGCACACATGCCTGCGCACACATTCGCGCATTTTCAGGGCAGGGCCATCCCAAGTCCCACCAGCCCCAGGGGCCTGGGAACCTCAGCTCTTGGCCAACCCCGTGGCCCATTCTGGTCTTCATTAGGCCTGAGGCAGGCCTTGCACCTCCCCTTGGGGCACCTACCCCTGGGTGGTGGAGGCGGTGACGCTGACGACCATGATGGTGGCGTTGGTCAGGATCTGCTGCAGGTTCTCGTTGTTCTTGCACTTGTCCAGGCTGTTGCCCAGCTCCTGGGGGTGAGAACGGAAGGGATGGGAAGCCCTGGAACCCAGGAAGGCTCTAGAACCTCTCCTGCCCCAGCACCTACTTGGGTCTCTAGGGTCGGGGTCTGGACACTGGGGTCCTCTCCTGTCTCCTATCCGTTCCAAGAACGTCACTGCGCAAAGCATGAGCACTGTCTCCTCTGCTCTGGCTGACTCGGAAATGGAGCCCGAGTGGAGGGGCCACCTGGGAAGACCTGCTGCCCTGAGCAAGCCGCCGGCCCACACCAAGTCCGACAGCCTGCGTCCCTGCGTGCACCTCCCCGGCCACCGTCCTCATCTCCTGTTTTCCTGGACACATGCAGGGACCTCCTCCTCCCCTTGCCTCACTCGCGCCTACCCCTCTTTTCAACTCTCCCTCTGCTTTCCGGTAAAATCCAAAGCCTCAAAGGGTCGATGTCATCCGACCTCTTCAACTTCACCTCCTTCCCCCTGCTCGCTTCCTCCGAGCCTGTTCCCCTCTCAGGCTCTTTGCACTCAGAGGATTCCTTCCCCTAAACCGTTGTGTGCCGCCCCCACGTCAGCCTTCAGATCTCCCCTCGAATGCCACCTGCTCCGACCACAGCGGAGGGGCTCAGGTCAGGCCGGCAGGGAACCCCTCTCAGGAGCCCGGGGGGAGGAAGCGGGCCGTGAGAAAGCCCTCTCCAGGCTCCACCCCACCCTTGCTGAGCAGGTGGGAGCAGCGGAGCCTCTGTTCACGCCTCTCCAGTATCTCCAGACCTCGAGGCTCTCGGACCGGGGGTCTGAGGGCGGGCCCTGCCTCCCCCTTCACGTGAGTGGCGGTCAGTTGAGAAGTCTCAGCGCTTCCTGAGCTCCCCACTCACCTTGACTGTGCGGATGTAATCGAGAGCATTGGGGACCAAGGACTCCAGTTCAGGGAACCTCTTCGAGTACTTATCCCGGATAAACTTATGGATGATGTCTGGGGTGGAGGGGAAGGGCGAGTGTCCGGTGAGACAGGAGGCAGACTCTGCTGGTTGTTCCCAGTATCCATCTCCCCTCTCTCCTTCAGCAACCAAACCCCCGTAGCCTGGTGCATGGACACCCAGCATAAAGGCGACATTTCCCTGCTGTCCTTAATGCTAGCTGTGGCCACGTGAGTTAGTTCTGGTCTACAAGATGTGAGCTAAGGTAACATGTTCTTCAAGAAAAGAACCATGCTCTCCTCTTCCCTCCCCGCCTTGCTGGTGGGAATGTGGAGGTGATGGCTGGAGGCAGGGCAGTCACTTTGTAC
>CAUYSK010002232.1:0-11418 GCA_963575035.1 Avahi laniger
TAAAGCCTTAGCTATTTAGTTTTAGTACAGAAATCCAAATTCCATCATGGAATTAAATATGCTATACCCCTGATTCTCAACTTTTCATTCTCCATAATTGTATTTACCACTCAGAGTAAAACACACACACACACGCACACACACGCACACACACACAAATGCATTTTTTTGCTTTTTGTTTTGAGACAGAGTCTCCCTCTTTTTGCCCAGGCTAGAGTGCCATGGCGTCAGCTTAGCTCACAGCAACCTCAGACTCCTGGGCTCAAGCGATCCTCCAGCCTCCGCCTCTCAAGTAGCTGGGACTACAGGCATGCGCCACCATGTCCGGCTAATTTTTTCTATATATTTTTAGTTGTTCAGCTAATTTCTTTCTATTTTTAGTAGAGACGGGGTCTCGCTCTTGCTCAGGCTGGTCTCGAACTCCTGAGCTCAAACAATCCACCCGCCTCGGCCTCCCAGAGTGCTAGGATTACAGGCGTGAGCCACCGCGCCAGGCCACAAATGCATTTTTAATGTGTTAGGTAAGTAATAAAATTTTCAGTTTTAGTTTTCAGTATTTTCTTTTGGTTATTATCAGCTTTTGAAATTTAAAGGCATGCTTCCACCTCATCCCCCTCAAAAATTTCAAAAATCTATGATAAATATTTTGGCAAAAAAAATAGAGTTAAATCTCCCGTGTTTCTAGAACCTGGGCTTGTGCTGTTTTTTTAATAGTCAGTCCAACTTCTGGCACAAGCCTCTTTATCAATTGCTTAGGCTGTGGCTTCTTATCCCAAATTAAACTCTTTTGAACTTAATTCTATCAGGTGGAAAAAGAAAAAGAATTATTTTAAAACAGTTCGATACATTTTTAGTTATTCACTTTAGACATTTGGTGTCACTCTATCTCCTATTCTATCTTCTAGCTAAAAAAAAAAAAAAAATTAAAAACCATATTCTACCAAAATCTTCAAATACAAATTGCCCACATTTCGCATTTTTTAACCACATGTGTCTTAGTTACTTGTTTGGAAGGCATCTTTCCAAAAAGACAGGTTTTAGGATCATATATTTGCATCACTCCAAGTTAGCTTTTTCTTTTCAGACAATAAAATTTTTTACCTGAAAACCAGTACAAGTTAAAACAGAGCTGGTTAAATTTCAGCACCTACTCGATGTCTCTTGCTAAATTAAGATTCTTTGTTTAAAACAGCAATAATTCTTCTACCTCTAGGCTCTTTGTAATCTAAGTTTACTGTGAAAAAAAGAGAATGACTCCATTTTGGTCTGTTTCCCATTGCTCAAAAGTTAAGGATTGGAAAGTGGAGGAGTTAATTTCAGTAAATAGACTTCTGGGAAGGAATCGTCAGTCCATACACTGCAGGTAGGCAGCCACCATGGGCCATTATTTCCAGGAGAGCGCTGCTCAGGGCTCGAAGGCTGGAGTGATAAAGCTCTGAGAGCTTTTAGTCTGTTACTGAGGCAATCTGATCAATGATTCTCTGCCACCTCAGAGGAGAGAAACAGTGTGGTCATGGAACCTTGGTACAGGAGCAATTTTAAGTATAGAAGCGAAATACGTAATTTTCTGAGGTTTGTTTAGGCACCCACTTTAGCCAAGTTGCCAGGGTTTTTGGTGTGTATTTGCTTTTACCATAGTTACGTTTTCATGACTGTGGTCCTATGGAGGGACTGGGGCATGTACCTTCTCTAAAGTGTGACAATTTGGGCTTTAGCTCTGGGGAAATTTTTTGAATACATGAGTTTTCTTTTGCCCATGATGGTCCTTAGAAATATGTTTTACAGTCTCTCCTGAATGTCTGTTAATCCTCGTAACAATTTTCCAGGTAGTACTGTTTGTGTTCTCATTTTACAAATGAGGATACTGAGACACATAGAGTTAACTTTCCTGTAGCCTCGCAAATCATGGTTTGCAAATATGGGCTGTCAAACTCCAGACTCTGTGCCTTTAAAAAGAAAGGGTAATTCTACACACAAAGTGGAAAGACCATTCTCTCCACTCTCTTCCCAGTATATTCAGGATATCAACCCTGATCCCAGTATATTCTAGGATATCCGAGGTAGAAAATGGAAGATTCTTCTCTGGAAAACCTGAATGGTCTTACATAAAAGGGAAAATTGGCTGATCAATAACTATGTAATCAGTTAGCTCTGCCCAAGTGCACAGAACTGCAAGTCAGGTTTGTAAGCTACACCCTCAAATATGAACAGATCCCCAATATTTGAGGACATACACAAATGTGAAAGAGAAATATAAACAGCCAGAAAAGACAAAGTTAATATTCTAAGAAAACTTCAAAAGTATTATTAATATTCTCAGTGATAACAGAAGACATTTCATCCATAAAGCAAAAGCAGTGTGCTTTGCAAAGTGAACTGTTATACCAAACAATATGAAAAATATGTACAATCCAATAGAAGAGAAAGCAAAGACTATAAATCAGCAAATCAAAAAAGAGAAAAATATAAATGGTTAATGTCACTATCAGTGAGGGAAATGAGAATTAAAACCACTTCGCGACACAACTTCACAATCATTAAATTGGAGAAAATTTAGAAGTCTGACGATATTAAGTATTGGCAGAGATATGGGGGTAACAAAAGTTCTGATAGCTGGAGGGTAAATTTTTAAATCCTTTTTTGAAATCAATGCCAAGTTGGAAGTGAACACATCCTGTGACTTGCAATAATAGTCTTAAATATGAACACCAGGTCATACCAGAAGTAGAGTGACAAGATGCAGGAAGGCCAGCTGGGTATGGGTGACTTAAATTGTGCTAAATCTTTAGCCACCGTAACAGGAATCCAATAGATAATGTCTAAAATTTAAATATCAGAAGATTAAAAATGTAAATACTTTAGTTATAAATTTAAAGGAAAATAAAAATAATGAGCTGAAAGGGGTGCAAATGTTTCCCCTTGACAGCGGAGCTGGTGGCTGGGGAGAGGTGAAGCAAGGAACTGCTGACTTTTGCATTATAAGCCTATAAGTACTATGTGATTATTTTATTCGGCTATTTGCAGCTATCGCTTGTATACAAATTAAGTTAAATTTAATTAAGATGAATTAAAACAAAAAATGTATATAAAAAATTTTATATCTTATTTACAGGGGGTTACAAATAACCTGAAGCACATTCATAGACCACTTTGAGGACCCTGGGCTCCAGGGAAAGGAGAAAGTAAACAGAGGTGTCTGAAGAGGCTGGAGGGGTTGGAACCAGAACTCAGACCAGCCTGTGTATGACAGACAATGGGCACAACTTCAGTGGCAACAAATGAAGAGGGAGAAGGGGGGCTATGGCTGTACTTAGATGGCAGATGTGCAGGGAGTCCCCATCTGTGGGCAATGTCGGGGGGTGAAAGTGAGGGATGAGGGCACTGAGGTCTTGAGAAGGTACAAAATGAAACCTTAAAATTAGAATTCTTCTCTGTCTTCAGAAACTGGCCTTGTACTGATCGCCCTTGGTTCTATGTTATAACCAGTGGCTACAATACAGAACAGGGTGGAATGGGGAGTGGGGTGTTAGCCTCCTGCCTGTAATCTCTCTCCAAAGTCATCCCAAACACACATTCAAATAACCATCTGCTAATAATCCCTTAAAATCTACACTGTCTGCAGTCTACACCCTCAAGATGAGTCCTCTAGACCCCCCTTTCAAAAAGACTGTTGCTCTAAGCCCATCCCATTTAGAAATTTGGGGGATTCCATTGATTATTATAATCAGAGATCAGATAGATACGATCAGAAAAGGAATTTGATCTTTTTAGGCATTGGGAAGAACGCAAATTCCAGCTCATGCACAGAGGCCACTCTCTCTCAGGTTTTCCTCTGTGCTCATCACTCAGTCAGGACCCTGCTGCCAACAAAACAAAGATTTCAACTGTGAGAAGGGCTAGACCTTTGTTATTTGGCCACATTAGGCACAGGAACGGCCCCAGAACATGCCCCTAGCACGCAGTGATAAAGGCCTCCTTCAGAGAACAAGGACAGGTTACAATCAGTCATGGGGCCCCTGTGTAGGTCAATCCATCAAAGAGAGATGGGCCCGGAGACACTGTGTCCCCTTGGGAGGAAAAAAAAAAAAAAAAAAAACAACCCTGGCAATCTCCTTAATTAAAAACTCTTCACGCTCCCAGAGGAGAGGAAGTTGAATGCAGCATGCCACAAAACTTCATGACATTTTTTGAATTGGATAGGAAAATAGCTTTGTCACTGACCTTTGTTACGATTCTCAGTTGAAACGTTAACTGAATTTAACTTCAACTAAATGGGTTAGAAAAAAAATGTGGAAATAAGGAACTCTCTATCTGAGGTCGTGCCATACTGAGGGTAGAAACCAACACTTTTCAAAAATCTCTGTATCCCTCTCTGACTTGCACAAGACCCAATAAGGAATCTCATTAATGACAACTATCCAGGCAGGCAACTTTCCTTCCTCAGTAGCCAACAGGAAAGGCCAAAAGCCTCTGCAAGTTAGATTTGCCGGCAGAACTGGTTGTTGACAAGAGTCAGAGGAGGTGTACTTTTTGAAAATCACTGCCACGGCTGATGGAAATTCTTAAACAGAATAAAAACAGCCCTTGAAAACATTTGAACATTAGGAATCCAAAGCAATCTGTCTACTGACTTTAGTTTCCAAAGGCAAACATCCAATTACAGTTCTTGTGTTTTTATTTCACAACTCTTCATCTTTCTGTTCTTTTTTTGGGCGTTTTAAAGAAATGATGAATTTTAATCAGCAAAATAAAAGATGAATGATTTTGAGGTCTTACGAAATAGTTTGAAACATAGATGGCTAGGTGGAATTTCGAAGGCAGCAAGGGAAAGAATATAAGATCAGGTGAATATAAATCTTTCCCAGCACATTCAAACTATAAATACATCTTAAGCTTCTAGAAATTTCCATGCACTGTATTAGGCACTAGGCATTGTGTAGTTTCTGGGCAATATGATAAACACTGAGTCTATACTAGAAAATAGACCAGAAGACCTACAGTGGAGACATTAAACAAATACTTACATTTCTGCCATGTCTTTCTTTTCAGATGCTGTATAAACTCTGCCCATACAGAGTAAGTAGCTTGTTGCTATAACAGCGGAGACAGTAACAGGACTCATGGACATTGTTGAGCTCTACTCGCAATGGAAAAAGATTCTTTTGATCTTAATCTCAATATCTCCTCTAGTAAACTCCAAACTGTAATTTAACTCTCTTAAATCAAACTGGCTTTCAGAGTGTTTTCCAGGCAACATCCACAGAGCCTCTGTTTTCTGATGAGTGTCCACTGTGTCTGTCTTTCAGCACTCTCCTTTGATTACAAGATTGAACCCAGAAAAGGGGTGCAGGAAATGAGACCTGACTTGGGGACCCCAGGTGCTACTTGTGCCTCTTGTTGATTTCCTTCTCCTCCTCAGTCACCTCATGAAATCCAGTCCCCTCCCTGCTTTGCCCTTTTTCAAGAGATTTCCCTCCTTATTAAGGAGAGGATGAGAACTGGTCTGACAGCAGCCAGTACAGTCTGGTCTTGGTGGGGTTCCGGAGGTACCCAAGGTACAGGAAAAGAGCTGGGGTTTGGAGTTACACAGGCTAGTCCTGTATTCTGGCTCTATTTCTTACTGGCTGTGTAACTCTGGTTGAGTCAATTGACCTCTCTGAGACTCAATGTCTTTGTCCATAAAATATGGATAACCAAGCCAGTCTTACAGAATTGCTAAGAAGAGAGTTAAAGCATGTAAAGCACCTGTCTCACAGTCGGTGCTCGGATAGTTTCATTCCCTTTTAGTTCCCACTTCTTTTCCCTGATGCCAGCTGCTTTTCTAGGTATCAGGAGCCCTTTCCACTACAAATCAGATTCATCCCACAGCCTACCCCTTCTATGTTCTCCTTTCACGCCCTCTCTTCCTCCTCCTAGAGCCTGGCTCAGTCTCTTCCAGATGCTAATCTTTTTTTCTTTAATATATGTAACAGCTTTATTGAGATATGACTCATATACCATGCAATTCAACCATTTAACATGTACCAATCAATGATTTTTTAGTATATTCAAAGATATGCGTAACCTTCACTAGAGTTAATTTTAGAATATTTTCATCAACCCAAAAAGAAATCCTTTTGCAGTCACTCCCCCTTTCCCCTAAAGCCCCCTCATTCTAGGCAATCACTAATCTACTTTCTGTCTCTGTAGCTTTATCTATTGTGGACATTTCAAGAATGGAATTATGTAATATGTGATCTTTTCTAATTGACTTCTTTCATTTAACATAATTTTCCAAGGTTTATCCAAGTGGTGGCATGTATCAGTACTTCATTACTTTTTATTACCAAATAATATTCTGTTATATGAATATAGCACATTTTGTTTATCCATTCATCAGTTGATGGACATTTGGGTTGTTTCCACTTTGACATATGAATAATGCTACCCAAACATTTATGCATAAGATTTTCTGCAGACATATGTGTTTGTTTCTCTTGGGCATATACTAATAGTGGAATACCTGGGTCATGTGAAAAAACTCTATGTTGAATCTTTTGAGGAATAGTTAGACTATTTGTTTTTCAAAAAAGCTGCAACATTTTACCTTTTCATCAGCAAGATATGAGAGTTCACATTTCTTCACAGTTTTCCCAAGTCTTATTGCTAGCCATCTTTTTTATTATAACCAGCGTAGTGAGTGAGAAATGGCATATTACAGTGGCTTCAATTTTCACTTCTCTAATGAGAATGATGTTGAGTATCTTTTCATAGACTGATTGGCCATTTGTATATCTTCTTTGAATAAATGTTGATTTAGATCCTTTGTTCATTTTTAAAATTATATTACTTGTCTTTTTATTGTTGAATTGTAAGAGTTCTTTAGATAATCTAGATACAAGTCCTTTATCGGATATACTATTTCTAAATATGTTCTCCTTTCTGTAGGCTCTTTTCACTTTCTTGATAGTAACTTTTGAAGCACCAAAGTTTTTAATTTTGACGGGGTAAAATTTTTCTCTTCTTCTTTTGTCATTTGTACTTTTGGTTCATATTTCAGAAGCCTTGCCTAACCGCAGGACATGAAGATTTACTTCCATATTTTTTTAAAAGCCTTACAGTTTAAATTCTTACATTTAGTCCTGTGATTCATTTTTGAGTTAATTTTTGTGTATGGTATAAAGAAGAGGTCCACCTTCATTCTTTTGCATGTAGATATCCAGTTATTCTAACATTTTTTGACAAGACAATTTCCCCCCATTGAGTTTTCTTGACATCTTTGTCAAAAAATCAATTGATCATAAATCTAAGGATTTATTTCTTTTATTCTCAATGTTCTATTGATCTATATGTCTATCCTTATGCCAGTACCATACCATCTTGATTACTGTAGCTTTGAGGTAAGTTTTAAAAATCATAAAGTGTGAATCTTCCAACTTCATTCTTCCTTTTCAGGATTGTTTTGGCTATTCTGGATTCCTTGCATGTCCATGTCATTTTTTTAAAGGCAGCTGGTATTTTTTGATAAAAATCATGTGGAATATTTAGATCAATTTGAGACATATTGCCATCTTAACAATATTAAGTCTTTCAGTCTATGAACCTAGGATATCTATTTCCATTTTTTGGGTCTTTTTAAATTTTTTTCCACAATATTTTGTAGTTTGAGATTGTGAATTTGGCACTTCATTTTTTAAATTTATTCTTAAGTGTTATATTCTTTTTAATGATACTATAAACAAATTTGTTTTCTTTTTTTATTTCAGGATATTATGGGGGTGTAAACATTTTGGTTACATGTAATGCCTTTGCCTCACCCAAGCAAATTTGTTTTCTTAATCTCATTTTTTGGGTTGATCATTGCTACTGTATTTATTTTTACATATTGATTTTACACTATGAAATTTCGTGTGACTCATTTATTAGTACTAATTGTTTTTCAATGGTTTCTTTAAGATTTTCTACATATCAGATCATGCCATCTGCAAATAGAAATAGTTTTACTTCTCCCTTTTTAATCTGGATGTTTTTATAACTCTTTATTGTCAACTGTCCTGGCTAGAATCTCCAGTACCATGTTGAATAGAAGTGGCAAAAGTGACATCCTTATGTTATTCCTGACCCTAGGGAAAAGCATTCAGTCTTTCACCATTAAGTACAGTGCTAGTTGTGAATTGTTCATAGATGTTCTGTATTATGTTGAAAAAGTTTCCTTCTATTCCTACTTTGTTCAAGGTTTTTATTATGAATAATGTTGAGCTTTTTTAATGTTTGTTCTGTATTTATTGAGATTATACTGTCGGTTTTGCCCTTTACACTATTGACATAGTATATTACATTGATCATCAGATGTTAACATAACCTTGTATTCTTGGGATAAATCACACTTCAACAGGGTACAGAATCTTTTAATTGCTAGATTGAGTTTGCTAGTATTTCATTGAGGATTTTTGTGTTTATAATCACAGAAAATATTGGTCTATAGATTGTGATGTTTTTGTCTAGATGACACAGACATGAGATGGAAAATGTTCCCTCCTATTCTATTTCTTAGAGGAGTTTGGGAAAAATTGATGTTGATTATTCTGTAATAATTGGTAGAATACAACAGCAAAGCCATCTAATCTGAACTTTTCTTTGTGGGAAGTTTTTTGATTGCTGACCCAATCTCTTATGTTAGTTCCTAGGGCTATCATAACAAAGTACAGTGGCTTAACCAACAAATTGAGTGGCTTAAAATAACAGAAATAGACTGTTTATGGTTTATGCTTGTAAACCCAGCACTTGGGAGGCCAAGACAGGAAGACCACTTGTGGCCGGGAGTTTGAGACCAGCCTGGGCAATGTATTGAGACCCTATCTCTACAAAAAACAAAACAAAAAATAGTGGGGTGTGGTGGTGTGCATCTGTTGTCCTAGCTACTTAGGAAGCTGAGGCAGGAGGATCACTATGCTTGAGCCCAGGAATTCCAGACTACAGTAAGGTATGACTACACCATTGCACTCCAGCCTGGATGACAGGGTAAGACCCTGTCTCTAAAAAAAAAAACAAAAAAACAAAAAACAAACACAGAAATGTATTTACTCACTCTATTTTATGTCTATTAATGTCTAAGGAACATTTTATAATTACAAAAAGGATAATACATACAGAAGATACAACAACTGTAAACATATATGCACCTAACAACAGAGCTCCAAACTATACAAAACAAGAATTAATAGAATAAAAGAAAAAATAGACCATTAAACAATAACAGTTGGATATTTCAATATCTCACTTTCAATAATAGACCAATAAGGAAATAAAAGAGTTCAGCAACACTATAAACCAAGTAGATCTAACAGATAGCTATAGAACACACCACCCAACAATGACTGATACATATTCTTTTTGAGTCCGTACTAAATATTCCTTGTGATAGACCATAAAACAAACATAGATAAATCTAAAAAAGTTAAAATCATACAAAATATGCTCGCTAAACCACAAAGGTCAGGAATTAGAAATTAATAATAGAAATTTGGTATATTCACAAAAAGTGGAAATTAAAAATCATATACCTAAATAACTAATCATGAAAGGAAAAGTAGAAAAGGTAATTAGAAAATACTTTGAGATGAGTGGGAATAAAACCACAACATACCAAAACCTATGAAATGTAGTTAAAGCAGTGCTAGAGGAAAATTTGTTGCTATGAATTCCTTTATTAGACAAGAAAAATGATCTGAAATCAATAACCTAATCTTTCACTTTAAACCACTGAAGAAAGAAAGGTAAACTAACCTAAAGAAAGCACAATGAAATAAATAATAAAGATCAGAGTGAAAATCAATGAAATCGAAAATAAAAAAACAATAATCAACAAAACCAAAAATCGATTCTTTGAAAGATCAACAAAACTGACAAACCTTTAGCTAGACTAACCAAGGAGAAAAAGAGAGAAGACTTAAATTAATAACATCAAGTATGAAAGAGGAAGCATTACTACTGACTTTACAGAAATAAAAGGAATAGATAAGGGAATTCTATGAAAAACTGTATATCAACAAATTAGATAATTTAGGTGAAATGAAAAATTTTCTAAAAAGATTCAAACTACTGAAACTAACTCAAAAAGAATAGGAAATTTGTATAGGCTCAAAACTACTGTTACGGGTTGAATTGTGTTCCCTCCACTACTAAAATATATGTACATACATAAATATTGAAGTCCTAACTCCCAGTAACACAGAATATGACCTTATTTGTAAATACTCAGGGAGTGCTTATGAATAAGCATTTTGTTTGTGATATGACACCTACCATTTTCCTTCTGCCCTATTGAGGCTCTTTTGACTTATCCTTTCCTCTCTTCTTCAGGTTTATCACCAAGGGTATCCATGCCAACGCTGCTGTCTCCCTTTGTCCCCAAAGCTGCTAGACTGTCACCCCATGCTCACGCTGTTGCTGGTCAGGTACCCTGAGTGCTGCTGTTGAAACATGAGTGTGGGCTGGTGGACTTAACCTCTTACAATACAGATAACACTCCATTGCTCATCAGCCTCACTTCCTCGTTTCCCGTGGCTACCCCAACCACCGAATCACTGGTACTTGTTGCCTCAGAGTCAGAGCAGGTATATCTTGCAACCAAGGGGTCATTTTTTGAAGAGATCAGTGGCAAAGCTGACTTCTTAAATTCACTGGCAACAATATGCCTGAAATGCAGGTTTTCTAAATTCTTTTTTCAGATCATGAACAAAACTAGAGGTTAGTAAAGGTTTATCTATTGTATAAGGAATGAAGAAAATGACATAAGAACAGCCAAAGTACTTTTTTTATTCAGAGGCTGTGCTATAAAATGCCTTACACTATCACATAAGGGAGGCTGCATTTGTGTGCTAGTGACATAAACCAACAGCTTCATGTCTAGTTAACCAACTAAGGCCAAGTTCCCAAGGAATATTTAATACAATTACACCCTGGTGTTTATAATATGAAATATATTCCTCTGTTGGGTTTTCCTGCCTCTCTTGCTAAATCTCACCGTTCCTTCTTCACTACCATTTGACATAAAGAAATAAAAATTCCTTTGTTGTCAAATATCTTTAATGCAGAGCCTGTCTTTATCCAGGGGAAATAAGAACTTCCATGTTGGAGTAAATGTCAAGTTTCTGAAGCATATTTGAATACTTTTGGGAAGTCATAAAACTTGATAATTCACAAATAATACCTGTTGTTATCACTTCAGAATTGAGAGGGCAAAAAACACACATTTTTTTCTCTTTCCCCATCTTAGACTGAATTTTTTGTTTTTAATCCACTAAAAAAATCAGTACAACTTCTAATATTTTGAAATATTGTTTAATATTTTTCCTGGCACCCTGCCACAACTCAGGGAAGCTTATATCTTGAATTAAAGAAAAATGCCTCTGACCACTTGTAAACTTAAAAACAGAA
>CAUYSK010002233.1:0-26379 GCA_963575035.1 Avahi laniger
CTCTTATTCATTCTTAAAGGCCAGAGTCATCTTTCTGAAATGCAAAATCGAGTCACCTGCCTCTTCTGCTTCAAGAGCCTCCTCAGTACAGACAGGAAAAAGTTCAAACTCCTTAGATTTGCACCCAGGCCCTCTGATCCGATCCACGCCTGACCAGTCCGCTCCCCACGCGTACTCTTCCCAGACTCTCCAAAGTACTTGCCAGCACCCAAGCTTCCAACGCCGCTCTTCACCTCTCTGCCTTTCTTTGTGTTTCTCCTCTGATGAGGGTTACCTCCTCCAGGAAACCTGCTGTGAACCCTCCTTCCTGTGTTCTCCTAGGGGCCTGTGCAGTGTACCATAGCTTGCTGCACCTATGATTAACTACTTGAGGAGTTGAGGGACCCTCCCTCCCCAGGCCTGGTGGAATAAGTGCTTAGAAAGAGGAAGCTCACCAAGTCTTAAAGGAGCCATGTTAACATCGAAATGGCAAATGGGAAAACAGGAAGAGAAGCTTTGGGATAGAGCCAGATCATTACCTCTGACCCACCTGGGCAGGAAACAGGTGACACATGCATGGGACTGCTGGCCCAGGTGAAGAGTTTGACAGTTCTGGGAAGTCCTCCAAATATTCCAGTTGCCTCATCCTGCTGCACAGTTGGAGTTTCATTCCTTTGGTTAAGTCAGTGGTTGTCAACCCTGGTTGCACATAGCATTGCTGGGAAGCTTAAAGTAACATGCCCAGGCCCCACCACAGAACGGTTAAAGGAGAACCTCTGAAGTACAGAATAACGTGAGTATTGTCTGCGAAGCTTCCCAGGTGATTCCAATGTGTAGACAAGGCTAAGACTACTTCCTTACCCATTGCTCCTCCTTATGGCTTTGTTGTAAAGGCAGACACTCCTGGGACAGGGTTCCAGAAAGGTCCCTTGGGCCTTGTGGGATGGAGGGCAGGGGCAAGGTGGTGGTGAGGGCAGCGTGAGGGCGTCGTAACACTCCCAGTCACACTGGTTCTTTGTGTGCCTTCCTTGACCTGTGTTTTCTCTCTGGATCTTGACATTTCAGGCACATTGTGTGCCTGGTACAGACTTGAGCCAGAGAGAGCAGGAAGGAGAAGCTGCAATCCTCCTATTTATGAATTTTGTCTAGACACAGGAAAGAGGGTGCTTGGATGTTTTATACCACCTGGAAAACATGTCCAAGTATGCAGATGGCAGCAGCCAGTTGCTGCCCCTGGCCACATCTTGCCCTTGGCCTGCTTTATATGCCTCTGAGCTCAGAATGTTTTTTACAGTGGCCTGCAAAACCTGAATATTTACTGTCTGGCTCTTTACCGAAAAAGTTTGCCCTACCCTGATGTAGATAATTGGGCTGCAATTTCAGGGCTACAGCAGAGCTACGAGGCCTAATCTAGATGGAGCATGCTCCACACGCTGCCTGCTGCAGATCCCCGAGATTTGATGCTTGTGCTGAGCAGAGAGAGTGCGGGGTCTGTTCCTTCTGTCACACCCACAAGGGTGTGGGTGCCACACCTTCTGTCCTTAGGTGGAGTAGGGCGGGAATCCACAGTCACAAAGGGGCCAGGCCCCAGAGAAATGTAAATGCATTTGGCTAATTTCCTTAGGGAAATCTGATTAGCAAAGTGATTAGCAAACCCCTGTCATATCCCTGGGTCATCTTCTCCCTCCCTTTTGTTTTCTGAGATGGTTATTTTCCCCTTGGGCAAGCCCTGGTGCCAGAAGCTGAGAGCCTGATGGTACTGGACCCCCAAGAGCACCCATAGGTGAGACACCCAGGCCCTCTGGCTCCAGAAAGGGGGTCAGAAACAAGACCCCGGGGGATCCACTTTGCTCCCCAGATGCCTGAATTGCAAACAAGGGCTTGATTGTGCCTTTTCTTGCTGAGGAAGCCTGAATGCTGCCTGCTCCTCCCTTGCCATCCCTCCCAGGGGGGTTGGTTTGCAGAAAGTGGAAGGCTCTCTAGGGAGTTTCAGGTATATTCTCCTTACTTTGTTTTATTTCAACCTAAAAAAAACTCCAACCCACCTGACATTACTGAGCAAATGCCCATTATGTGTTGATACCCTGCTAAGCACTGTAAGGGCTGTAAAAGCCATTGCTGTACAAAGGTTGCTTGTTCTCTCCCCTGTGTCTTCCCTTCCATCCACTTTGTGGTGCATGGAACATAAAAGGTGCTTAATAACTATCAGTTGAATTATTGAAATGAACTGAAATTTGAATGTTTATTTCTTCCTCTGGAGGTCTGAATGGCTCCCCTTGTCTTCTGACCAGAGTCTGTGCTTCTCCGTCAGGCATTTGTAGATTGGTAGAGTTGGGTCTGTACCTACTTGTCCATTTTCTTCTCCTACTCTGGCTTAGGCTACTGGCCTGTAAGAAAAAAAAAGTAAAAAAATCTCAGGACCCACCAAACACCTTATGCAAAAGGGAAAATCAAGCCTGAGTGTCATGCAACACCCTCTTCCAAAAGAGTAGCTGTTACTAACATTATGCATTAAGCCAGATCTCCAGGGAAAGGTAAAAGGCCTTAGGCATCTACAAAAGACTGACCCCTCGGGCCATTAATAAGGAAATTCTTTGCTGGCCTCTCATAAACAAGGATATGCCAATTGTAGCTTTAGTTCTGCAGTCTAAGTGTAGCTCTTAAAACTAAAGTCTGTCCGCACTGATAATGTTGATTATAAGCTTATCTTCTCAGGTGCAGAACATAGACAAGATAAGAACAATCATTCCTCCGCCTCCCCGAGGACATTTGCAGAACTGATTCTTCCTTTACCCGCCTTTTCTCTTCAAACATTCACCTTATCTTAAGTAAAGTATAGATTTCCTGAGCACTAACTAAAGTCTCATAAGAATGTAACCATTTCACCTTACCGTCTACCTGCCCCTCTTCCTGCCCCTCTTCTCTGCATGTCTTTCTCCCGTTTAAGGAAATGTGTAAATACTAAACCTCCTAAAAACCTCTTTAAGAAAACAGCCACAGACACGACTATGGCTTGTGTTTTCCCTGGATGTGCCCTTAAACTGGCTTAATAAACCTCAAATGATTGAGATCATTCATTTTACATGCTAACCTCTGGACAGCCTGGAATACCTTGCCTGGTAGCTATCTGTTGTTATGGTGATGGATTCTCCAAACCTCACTGACCTAAGAAGTCCTGTGTGTCCTTTTATACCTAGCTCAAATGTCATCTCTAGGAGTCTTCCCATTGACTCCCACTTCCAATTAAGATGAGTGTTCTCCTTCCTATATATATATATATATATATATATATATATATACACTCACGATAATAAAGAACACTTATAAAGTGCTTAATTTGTGACAGAAGCTATTCTAAGCCCTTTACACATATTAGCTATTTTCATCTTCACAACAATCCTAAGAGGATGTAGTATTGTTAGCCCTATTTTACAACTAAGATAACTGAAGCACTGAAGCTTAAGTAGATTTCCAAAGGCTTTGTAGCTAGTAGGTGTCAGAACAAATATTGGAACCTAGGAAGTACAATTCCGCCATGCTTTAACCACCAAGCTACCCTGCCTCTTAGTACATCAGGTGTTCTTGATTGACTTGTTTGGCTGTATTTCTGGATAATGAGCTTCTGGGAGCATAGCTGTTTCTTTGTCATCATGATACCCTCATAGCCCTTAAAAAGTATTTTACAAGTAGTGGGTGCTCAGTAATTGAGTAATGAAATACACTGAGTCAGGCTTCCTGCTTTGTTCTACTGGAAGGGACCCTCGCTTCGGGGATGGCTGGTCCAATAGCAGTGGTGTTCAGGGTGAGGTGCCGTTCTTCCTTTGCGTTGTTCACAACACAAGGCCTGAGCCAGCTGCTGTGGAAACCCCCAGGAATAAAGTACCCTACCTGCCTCTCAGGTACTTCCCAGCCTGGGACAGCTCTCAGTATTGTGTGTCTGAGTTTCAGGAAACCATGGAGACCAGCATCATAAAAACCTTAGTGATAGGCAGCACTGCCTTGGTCTTACTCAGTGGGAGGTTTTCCCACAGGGAGGTTGCTGAAGGTGAATGAAAGGATGGTGGTGAACTGTGCCAGCTCAACCTCGTGGGTGGGTGCAGGGGTTAGTCTCCTTAGTGCTTCTATTAGGAATTCAGAGTACTTTCTAGACCTTTGGGATATTCTCTTTGCTGCTACTGAAGCAGTCCTGTGGATTTGCAAAGGATTCATCTCTTTCTCTCTCTGTCTCTTTCTGACACGTTCTCTTTCAATCTTTATTATTGCTTTTACTACTATGATTATTCTAATTATAAAACTCACACATACTTGAAACAGTTGCAGACAACACAAAAATATCTTCTGGAGATAAATACCATCAATGGTTGGTTGCGTTTCCTTAAGGATATTTTTCCCCCTAAATCTACACAAGTGGGCCGGGTGCGGTGGCTCACGCCTGTATCCCTAGCACTCTGGGAGGCCAAGGCGGGCGGATTGTTTGAGCTAAGGAATTCGAGACCAGCCTGAGCAAGAGCGAGACCCAGTCTCTACTAAAAAATAAAAAGAAATTAGCCATGCAACTAAAAATATATAGAAAAAATTAGCTGGGCACGGTGGCACATGCCTGTAGTCCCAGTTACTCGGGAGGCTGAGGCAGGAGCATCACTTGAGCCCAGGAGTTGGAGGTTGCTGTGAGCTAGGCTGACACCACGGCACTCTAGCCTGGGCAACAGAGTGAGACTCTGTCTCAAAAAATAAATAAATAAATAAATCTACTCAAGTGTATTTAAAAAATAAAAATGGAATTATTCTTAACATTGTCTTCTGCAGCTTTCTTTTTCCCCATGAAGGTACATTTGACCATCTTGTAAGGAAGATGTGTGATCCTGTTCCAGGCTGAGTTTAAATTGCTCCCGAACAGCCAGTCCATCAGTGGGTCAGCATTTGTTAAAGAAAAACCAGCTGTGCTCCTTAAAGTTTCCATCAGAGCACCTCTATTGGCCAGAGTAAAGTTAGAACTGGGCCCTGGGGTGTAACCTCAAGCACCTGCTGCAACTGCCAGATATCTTTGAAGTCAAATATTATTTTACAAGTTCACTTTATTTTATGTGTTCTGTTTACCCTGTGGCTTTATATACCCCAGGGTATATAAGTGGCTCAGTGTGAGAGCTTGATATATAAGGTGTTCCCAACTCCCTAGCTAGTGTGTCGAGGAATATCAAAGTTCTGGGTGGGCAGATGTAGAATGGGCTCAAGCAGGAGGAGGGATCATCTCATTTTGGATGATGGAACCCATGGGGTCCCCTTTCTGAAAATTTTACCCCTCTAGAGTAAGCAGCCAACCAACAGGCAAATATCCCAGATCCATTGACCAAATTGTCATTTTTATTTAAACAGGGCTGTGAATTCAAGTAGGTCTGTTTCATTTTGGAGCATATGGGATGACAGGATGATGATAATACGTAGATAATAATAAAAATATCTAACATTCACGGGGGGGGCTTACTTTGTGCCAGGCACGCTCCTTGTATCCCATTTTACTCCTGAGATTCAGAGGGATTAAGTAACTTGCCTATAGTCACTCAGCTGGAGCCTGTGTGTGGGCATGCATGGGCATATGCATGTATGTACGTGTGTGTGTACGCACATGCATGTGGGTATAGGGGATATGGTGCAGGGAAAAAAGCACTTCCTTTTCCCAGTGGAATTATGCCATAGATTAGACCCAGCCTAATAGAGAAGATCGTTGAGCGTTGTAGATTTGGATTGCCTACCTGGTGTGAGTTACACATGGATGTTTGTGCAAATACCAGACTGGTTGTAACCAATCAGAGGGGCCTGGAGTCAGAGGGTTGCCTTTCTCCGGAGGGCCTTGAATTCCCATCATTGTCGTTTCCTGTCAGGAAAGAGCTTGGTTTCTTTGTGGCCAAAGCGACTGATGGGGAGCTTTGAAGACTGGTTGTAAAGTTGGCTTCATAAGAGGTGTTGGTAGCCTTGGAGAATAGGCCACATCTGACCCCAAGGTCACTGGGGGACGAAGCTTACCCAGAGAAGAAAGAGGATGGAAGGGAGTCTTGAAATCAAGTCATGTGACTTAAAGAACATGTTTAGTCCAGGATAGAGAAGGTTCAAGGGACAGGAGGACTGTCTAGAGAAAGGGGAATTCTGCTGTAGTCTGAGGACAACCGTGGGCCTGGTAAGTAGAGATTCTGAAGAACTTGTAAACTCAGTGTCAGGAAGTTAGAGGTGCCTGGTAGCCTAATGGGATGCCTTGGAGGGAGGTGATGGTGTATGTGGAAGCTTCTCTAACCTGTCCATTGAAAATGAATAGGCTGGTTCCCACCTAGTTCCCACCTGGTTCCCAGGTACATCGTTGGGTGTGGAGTTCCTTCATGGATGGGCAGGTTGGACTTAAAAGGTCTTTTACAATCCCGTCCAGCCCTGGGCTTCTAGGAGGCAGAGTAGTTTTGCTCAGAGGCCACCCTGTAGACCAGTGCAGATCTGTGACCCTGCAAACCAGGTTGGGGCGGGGCTGGGGAGGATTAGTTTGCTAGGGCTGCCGCAAAAAGTACCAAAAAGCTGGTGGCTTAAATGACAGACATGTATTGTTTTACAGTTTTGGAGTCTAGAGGTTCAAAATTAAGGTTTTGACAAGGTTGGTTCCTTCTGAGGGCTGCGAGGGAACGATCTGTTTTAGGCCTTTCTCCCTGGCTTGTAGGTGGCCGTCTTGATGTTCACATGGCATTCTCCCTGTATCTGGGTCTGTCTCCAAATTTCCCGCTTTTGTAAGGACACCAGTCATTTTGGATTAGGACTACCCTTATGATCTCATTTTTACTGAATTACCTCTGGAAAGATCCTATCTCCAAATAAGGTCAAATTCTGAGATAGTGAAGGTTAGCACTTCAATGTATGAATTTTAGGAGGATACAATTCAACCCATAATAGGAGGCAAGCACGTGGCATTTCAGGGAGCATGAGTATAAGGGCTGAGAGCACAGGCCCTGGAGACTGCTTGGGTTCAAATCTCAGCTCTGCCATTTCCTAGCCACGTGACCCTTCAGAGACATACCTTCATCATCTGCAAAGTGGGGCTGGTAAGAGTCCCTGTTACCATAGGGTAGTGGCAAAAATTAGGTGAATAAATACATGTAAACACTTAGAACGTGCCTGGCATACAGCAAGTGCTAAATGTGTGGTTAGCTATTGTTACTGTTATTGCTCCCTCATACTGCAGATTATAGTAGTCTTTTTTTTTGCCCTGTTGAGTAGGAAAATGACTTTGTTTATATTCACCCTTTGTAGATAAGATATTCATAAATCATGCAAGTTGTAGCTTCTCTCATTGTATGGTGTAATTTTTTTTTATTGTGAGAGAAATGGTGCAATTTAGACTTTTAATAATCATTTAAGAGCCTTTATTCCAATATTTCTGTGAACTTTGGTGGCAGCCTTTAATAAACTGACATGAGAATCTCAGGAATCAGTGACAAATATTCATGGTGGTGTAGTTAATCATGGAGTTAGATGTTTTATTAACTCATAATTATTATGTTCTTATATGCTTTGCCAGCTAGCTGTCTTACCTTCAGTCTGTATTCAGCAAACATGGGCAGCTTTGGTTTTGTTTCTTGTTTTTAAATTGTAGCAGAATACTTATAACATGAAATTTACCGTTCTAACTGTTTTTGAGTGTGTGGCTCATTGGCATCAAGTGCACTCACATTCTTGTGCAGTCAGCACTACCGTCCGTCTCTAGAACTTTCTTCATCTTCTGAAACTGAAATTTCATAGTTTAACACTAACTTCCCAATCCCCCACCTCCTCACCCCTGGCAACCACCATCTACTTTCTGTCTCTGTGATTTAGACTACTCCAGACCTCATATGAGTGGAATCATACCGTATTTATCTTTTTACAACTGGTTGATTTCACTTAGCATGATGCCCACAAAGTTCGTCCATGTTGTAGCATGTGTCAGCATTTCCTGCCTTTTTAAGGCCCAATCGGTTCCATTGACTGTATAAGTCACATTTTGTTCATTCATCTGTCAGTGGACATCTGGATTGCTTTCACCTTTTGACTATTATGAATAATGCTGCTATAAACATGAGTGTTCTTTAAAAAGAAAACCCTTGTTTTAATCATGTACATGTCTACTGTAGAAAAATTAAATAAATAGTCAAGTAGAAAATACCCTCCTACCCAATCACCTGAAATCTTAGTGCTTTAGAGAGAACACTGTGTGTATTTAGGCCTCTATTTCCTCTAACTGTTCTGGACTGTACTTGTGAAATGAGATTGTTTTGTACATATTGTTATGGAAGCTGAGCTATTGTTAAACAAAGTTCGAAATCTGGGAAGTTATTTGGGAGTTCCCTTGTTTTGAGCAGCTGCCGTTGGGTGCCTGTGCTGGGCCCAGCAGAGGCACAGGCTGGCCTTGTCGCAGTCTCCTGTGTGATCCGCACGGTGACCCCATCGGAACTGGGAAGCAGGCTGTGAAAAGCCAAGGTCACCTGGCTCTTCCTGCCGCAAACGCTGGCTCCTGACTGGCCTCTCCTCTCCACCTCTTCCAGGCCAATGTCTGCAGACTGCGGCTGACCGTTCCTCCTGAGAGTCCAGTTCCCGAGCAAAGCGAAAAGAAGGTCGAGGGCAAAGAGCAGGTAAGGCATCCCCGAGGCGAGGCTCCAACAGGTTCCAGTCTTTGTACTCTTAACCAGCTGTGCCTCCTGTGCCCTAGCCGGGCTGGTCACAGAGGCTCCTGTCAGCAGCTCCGATGGGGAGAAGGCCGTCTTCACCTTCCCGCCCGGTCTCCCGTCTTCCTAACACACAGGCCGCTCTCCCCAGCTGGCTCTGCCGGCGGCCTGCCCTGCTCTCGTTTCTTGGTGAACACTGTGGCTCTGTGTTGCCTCCAAGCTGCAGGGACACTGGCCTTAGTGACAGGTGCTGTGGCAGGGCATGTGGGTTTTCCTGAAACAGCCCAGTCCAGTTGAGTCAAAGGGCCCATTGTGAGCTGCTGGCGGGCCGGAGTCCTTCTCAGCAGCTTGGAGCAGCAGCCGGGCCCAGCTCACCCGGCGCAGAGGAAGCCCGGCGGGGGCTGTGGTGTGGGAAGGGCACTTTCTCCGCTGGGGGACCAGGCACTCAGCAAACGTTTTTGTGCCAGCTCATGTGCTAGTGCTGGGGATATGACGATAAGTATGTCCTTGCTTTGGAGAAACTCGCTGTTTTCCAGGTGAGACAGGTTTATTTATTTATTGTATAAATACACAGCGATCATGTGATATTCAAGTGTTGGGATCCAGCGACGTACTAAGGGCTCTGGGAACACAGAGAAGGGAATAACTGCTTGGGAGGGCACATTGGAGCGTGGGGGGTTAAAGGTCGAAGAGGAAGTCCTGTTCACCTCTAGGCCTCCGGTCCTGGTCAAGCCATTCTATTCATTCACAAGCAATTATGGGGCACCTACTGTATTCCAGGCACTATTCTAGGCAGAAGGAGTAGAGTAGTGAACAAAGCAGTAAACAAACAAATAAAAAATCTGTCATCCGTGGAACTTACATTCTGGTGAGATAAGAATGAAAATAAAGAAAGTAATTAAGTACATTTTATAGCAGTTAGGAGGTAGTGAGTGCTGATGGCGGCAAGTCAATTAAGAGGACAGGAGTGCCAGGGAGTAGGTGTAGGCATATTTTTTCTTGTGCATATATTTTATGTGGATATAAAATAAACAAAATAAAATGATATGATATAAATTTCGTAAATGAAATCACGAGATATTGATCTCCTGAAACACAAGCCTTGCTTTAGAGTTAACCTATAGTGTGGTCAGCTATAAAAAAGGATGCTTCTCATTGACTGCTAAGCGATTGATATGCTCCTGGGTTTCCAAAAGGTCTCTGTGTCCCCTTCCGTCTCCTACATCCTTCCTCTCCCCACCTCCTACCAAGGACAAAGAGCTGCCTGTGCTAATGCAGATGATGCATGACAGGGACAGGAAGGAGGGAGGAAGCAAAACTAAGTTATGATGAGAGAAAGGTGAGAGAATGTAAAGTTGCTGATCCGCCTAAAAAGAGAGGATGAGTCCCACTAAAAGGATCCAGAGAAGCAGCTGAGTGCGGAAAGGACCAGGTGGGCCTGGGACACCAGGGGCTGAGAAGCAAGATGGTGCTCAGAGACGAATGGGGCCGCAACAAGGGACCCAAGAGTCGGTTCAAAAAGGCTCTCACTGGCCAAAATTGGAGCAACCTGAGCACGAAAAAGAATAATGACAGTTGTGGGTTATGACACATAGAATCGTTTTTAAAAAATCCATATGCATATGGTGATAATTGGAAAAGGGGAGGGGTTGGAAAAGGGAAGGCTCTGCTTCGTAGAACACAAGCTAATACATTTAGAAAATCTCTTATTTGGCAGCCCCCAGTAGGTTCATCAATAGATGCAAACACTAGTTGGTGAAAGGTTGTTGTGGAATGGGATGCTCACGTGTTCTCAGGACTTCACCTCAACAGGTTACTGCCTGATTCTAGAGGGGCCTGTACCTTCCCAGTGGAGTGGGCTGGCAGGCCATGTGTCGACCACGTGACCCAGCCTAGCATCACCAGTCGGGGGCAGCTGACGTTACGTGACCCAAGAGGATGTGATTGAGAGTACATAGTATGACCTACGGAACATTCACGCCAAACTTGTTTAGTGGGCTCTAACAATAAGGAAACAGAAAAACCCAGAATGTGGGACATTCTGCAGAACAATTGGCTTTAACCCCTTCATAAATTTAATGTTATTTAAAAAAAAAGATGAGAATCTGTTGTAGGTAAGAGAGACTAAAGGAGACTTAACATTGAATGTAGTGAGTGAACCTTGGTTAGATCTTGCTCCACAAAATCTATAAAAGACATATTGGAGTAATTATATACTTTCGAATATGAACCCTATATTAAATATTATTAAATGTTAATTTTCTTGCGATAGTGGTACTGTGGTTATGTAGTTGAACTGTTCTTTCGGCTACTCTGTAGATTTGAACATTCTCCAGAGAAAATGTCTGGAGGTGAAGCTCATCCCCAAGCAGAAAGTGGGAATGGTCTGGCCTCAGCCACTGGACCCTTGTTGATGAGTAGGATTGAGGGGCCCTCTGTTGCTGGGGGGGTGTCCCCTTCTGCTCTCCCTGCTCCTTTCTCCCCTCCCTTTTAGAGCTGGTGGCTTGGTCAGAGAAGTGGGCCTGGGCTGTATCCAGGGTGCATGGCTGCTTAGAACACTTTGAAGCAGGGGCCCAAGCTGGAGTGAGGGCAGGACGAGGGTGCTGGCTGTGCCCATCCGTTTGCATGGTAGGGGAGTTGGGGACCTCGGTGTCTTGGAGTCAGACCCAAGCTGCATGCCTGGGCAGATGTTTGTGAAGGGTTTTTGAGTGCCAGGATGGGGTGGTAGGTGCCCTGGAGGGCCTGTCACCACTGAAGAAGAATCAAGTGTTCCCAAAGAAGAATCAAGTGTTCCCAAGGAAGGAGACGCATGTGTTTAGCTATGTCAAGTGGAGCCGATGACCAAGTTGTGTACCAATTTGCCTATGGCCTTGAACAGTGCTTTTCACACTTGTTAAAGCAAAAGGAACCCTTTTTTTTTTTGGATCAAAATGTTGGACTGAATCCTCACATGCAAACCAGGCAAAAGTGGCACTGGTGGGGACCCAAGTCCTCCCAGCCTCCCTTTGCCCTTCGACCCCCAGGCACCATCGTGTGGGTGCCCGAGAACTCCAAGGCTCTGAGGAGCACGGGACAGAAACCCCTGGGGTTTCGTGCACCAGATGCTTCTTACACAGGTGCACAGTCTAAGTGCCTGTCTGTGACGCGTCGGTGACTCACTGCAGAAGAACTGGGGTAGAGAGGAGGAGGGTGGGGCGGCTGTTTCCCTGGGACTGAAGTCCTTGGGGTGGTGGCAGCCCTGGAAAGTCCTGGTGGCAACTGGGAGGCTGTTCTGGGTGATCTTCTCACCACATCCTGGCCAGGTTCCTGGTGTGAGTCACTGGGAGCCAGAGGCCACGCTGCAGCAAGGACTCTCTGGAGGGGCCACTTCACCTGATGTGGTTTCAACGTGGCTGACCCCCCGCCCCCCCAGGACCCACAGAATTGCAAGGCGCCAAAGACTCTGGATGGCCCTTCCTGGTCAGATGAGTTTGGTTCCTTAGAAGGAGGGTCTGTGATGTGCCAAGGCCGGGGGCGTGGCGCTGGCTCGGATGTGGGAGGATGTAAATGGCCTGAGTGACTTCTGAGGAAGTGGGACATCTCGGAGGATTTCTAGGGCCCTGTTAGAGCCACAGCTGACTGAGGGCAGGCTGGGCTTGTTCTTTGACACTGTTAAAGATGCTTAGTGTGTTTTGAAAAATGGGAATGCCGTGGGTCCGCCAGCCACACGTAGAGGCCACTGCCGGTTGGACCATCCTTCTGCCCGTTGTGCCCAAATCACTGGAGAGGGAGACGTTGCTCACAGTGGAGGTGTGTCACAGATGCTACGTTTTGCCCAGCTCCGCAAAGCTGTATTTGGAGGCTCCTGGAGGCAGTTTCGGCAGACTTGGCATCTTCTGTGGAGTCATGAGTTTGTGGGGTATATTTGGGAGGCTTCCTACCCCTAAGGCAGATGTCTTATCTGCCTGTTCCTTCTAGTCCTTCTCTCTAAAAGACATCGACTGCCCTGAGACTGCTTTCTGCAGGCCACAGATGAGCTCCAAAACACTCAGCTTCCTCTTTAAAGTAGGCAGAATAATGCCTGTTTGCAAAGAGTAAGTGAGCTAATAGATGCAAAGTGCCCACCGTGGTGTCTGGCCTGTCATATGGATTAGAGAAGTGGTGACCGAATGCCAAACCTCCTCCCTTTGAATGACACACCCAGTGGCCTTTGGTCCTCGCTCTTCCTCCTTTGGCTCTCCTGGAGTCATTCGCCTTCCTGAAGCTGCCCGTCCTGCCTCTCCTCCTTCCTCTCGGGCTGTGCCTTCTGCATCCTTTCTGATGTCATGCTGTCCTTCTGCTCCATTAATCTGGGTGTCTCTCCACACATACACCCAGCCCTTGCCTCCTCTTTGCAGACACCTGACCTCAGAGAGCTCATCTTCATGGCTTGGAGCTGGCCTGTCTGGGTAGGATGTCCACCCCACACGTCAGCTCTGCTCTCTAGCCCTGTACTACTGGGGGCCAGGGTGGTTTTCAGTGTTCTGTACATGGTCTTATTTTTCCATATCAGAATACCAACGTTTTGTTGGTGTATTACCCTTATTTTAGTATTTAAAAATATGAAACCTGGATTGTTTATGTGAGCAGATACCCAGAAAGTTCCAGGCTGCATTAACATTCTGAATGGAATATAGGTACACTCATTCAGAAAATTTTCTGACCATATCCCTCTTCTAAGTTTTTTTCTTTTCTTTTTTTTAAGAGAGGGTCTCTCTCTGTCACCTAGGCTAGAGCGCAGTGGCGTCATCATAGCTCGCTGCAACCTCAAACTCCTGGGCTCAAGTGATCCTCCTGCTTCAGCCTCTCCAGTAGTTGGGACTACAGACACAAGCCACCAAGCCCAGCTAATTTTTATATTTTTTGTAGCGACGGCGTCTTCACTCTTGCTCAGGTTGGTTTCAAACTCCTGACCTCAAGCGATCCTCCTGCCTTGGCCTCCCGGAGTGCTAGGATTATAGGCGTGAGCCACTGGGGGGCCTCTATCCCTTTTCTTTTGCAGAGCTTCCCAAGGTGTCTTATTAATATATTCCCTTTCTGGATCACCAGTGAGAATAAGTGTCTTTTCTTAGGTTTGTCATCTGTATTTCTCCCAGAGCCAGTTTGGGTCCCATCCACTTCCAGGGAACCCATTGCATTCATCTTGGACGTGGGGTGGGGACATTAAGGGAATACGTGGAGGGTAGGGTGGGTGAGGGGAGAGAGGGCAGGGATGGGGGGAGCAGGTGTTGGCACCCAATCCCCCGCCCTTCCCTGGGAGTCTGACCACCCCTTTCCCGGAGCAGATTCCCTCTGCCCCTCTCCCCTTAACTCCTCCAGAGCTGAATCCCTTGTCTCATAGAGCCTGATCCCTCCCTCTCTAAGATAATTTATTTTTACTAGAACCTTCTTCTTCAAGCAACCCACCTGAGATTCAGTCCTGGGCCTTGGCCCTCTCTTAGATGAAATGGCAAATAAAGACAAAGGGTAGAAGAAAATGATGATATCTCTCCTTTTAAATAAAATAACTATATTTTATTATAACGAAATAAATATCAAAATACTGGTATTGTGATTTTGTTCCAGTGTGACCTCCTGGTTGGGCTGCAGGACTCACAGCCTGCTGGCCGGTTCCTCTTGTGTGAACTCATTTACCCCAGCCTCAGCCCATCTAAAACCAACTCCGTAATCTCTTGCTCACTTTTTTTATTGGTTGGTTTGCGTGTATCAGACAGGTCCACTTACTGTCTCCCAACACAGGACATCTCGTCCTTCTTCAAAGCCCTTGCTGAGGCCCTAGCCCATGCTTGGAGTCTACATGTGCACAGATATGTTTTTCTGTGAAATCTGAATGTAATGTGTGCTTAGGGATATTAGACACATGTAGAGAAATGAAGCTGTCTTTTTATTGTCTTCTCAGAGCATAGCTCCCTGCCTTACACATAGTAGGTGCTTTGTGAATGATTGTTGATTATGATGATTGAGTTTTATATTAACTCCCGAGGGCTGCCATAACAAAGCAGGAAAACCTGGGTCGCTTAAACAACAGAAGTGTGTTCCCTCACCGTTCTGGAGTCCAGATGTCTGGGATCAAGGTGTTAGCAGGTGCTCCCCCAAAGGCTCTGTAGGAGAGTCCTTTGCCTCTTCCAGCTTCTGGTAGCTCTTGGCAATTCTTGGCTTGTGGCAGCATAACTCTAGTCTTCACGTGGCATTCCTCTGTGCCTGTCTCTGTGTCCAAATTTTCCTCCTTTCGTACGGACACTAATAGATTAGATTAAGGTCCACTGTAATAGCCTCATTTTAACTTGACCTTGTCTCCAAATAAGATCAAATTCTGGGGTACTGAGGGTTATCTTTTTTGGGGACACAATTCAACCCATAATAAGTTCATTTGAGGGACATAGTCACCTTGAATTGTATTATCAACTCAGATGAACTATCTATGGCTTTTATTTGTATATTAACAATTATTAATAATACGAGAGAGGGAATGCTGATTAGTTTGCAGACACAAATTACATGTTGAGAAATTGATAAATGTGGAATATGATGTTTCTAAAATTGTTGCATATTAGAATTAAAATTAGTAGTAGATAATTTTGAAATTAAATACTTGTCATTTTCAAAGAACTTTGTGCATGTGTGTATCCATACTGCTACGCAAATTCATATGCCACATATTGCTCTGTGCATATGCAGGTGTGCGCACTCGTACACACACACAGGAGTGAGAGACACAGCCCGCGCCAGCTAGTACAGATTTATCATGTTGAATGAGGGGCTCACTGCATAGTTGAATTTTAGGGAATCTGATTTGAGCAGGTTCTGAGTTTTAGTGATGGTGAATTCCTTTGCAAATCAAAAAATAGCTTGAAGCAGGTAATATTTTAAATAGCAATTAACATCCCAGCTTTGGAGGTGTCCTTTAGTGATCAGTTTTTTTTTTTTTAAAGAAGCTATTACCCTCTAAATCTTTGGGAACCCCGAGTGAGAAAGAACAGATATGTGAGTATGGGTGTAGAGTCGGGGACTTTCATAGCCCAATAAAATGTTGAAAAGGAGGAAACCCATGCCGGTAGGTTTTATAGTCCCCTTTCCTTTAAAAGCCCTGATGAGTAAGCCTGCTAAGTTCACGGCCTTGGCGCGACTGTTTATACAACATCACGGCTGTTGCCAGGTGAGGGAACGTGCTGCCATGATTCAGAGCCTCAGCTGGGAGCCGGCTGCCCTTTGTGAGAGCATGCAGAGACTCTGCGTGCCTCTCAGAGATAACAGCCCCGGGAGGTCGCGGAGAGGCCTGGGGGTCTGATCCCAGCTCCCTCACCCGCCACCGCAGGAGTCAGGACAGTCAAGTCATCTCTGGGAGCCTCAGTTTCCTCTTCTAGCGAATGGAAATGTTAGCCTAGAGCCAGTGTTTTCCCCAATGTTTCTCTAGCCGTGGAACTCTAGTCAAACTCTGTATGTGGAAGTGCAGTGGCTGTGGTTCAAAGTTAAGGTCAGGGCTGTGTGGGCTGCCTCCAGCAGCCCCCGCCCCTCCACCCTGCAGCCCCATCAGACCCTGAGGGCTCTTGTGTACGAACCCACGGGGCTGTACAACTCTTCGGTTTTTCTAACCTTCTGAGACTTTGTGATTCTCTCCCCAAGGACAGAAACCAAGGTCAGTTTGGGGATGAGCATTTCATTGTCAGAGCCAATTTGATGACTGTAATGAGAACAGCAAAAAGACACGAGAAAAGAGGGGTGGACAGACACACACAATCACCTGGACAGACATGTAGCGTTTAGTTGAAACCCAGATACTCAGAAGTATAAAGAAACTATAACACCGACACTAGACACTACAGGGTCTACCAGTATGCCATCAGCACACTAGGGGTTTATGTGTATTACTCCGTGTGTTCCTTAGACTGCCCCCTGAAATTGGTGGTAGTATCCACATTTTACTGTACAGGACCCTGCAGCTCAGTGACGTAGGGAAAATAACTTTGCACAGGCCATATGGCTAGTAGATAGTGGATTTGCGATTCCAACTCAGGTTGGCCTGGCCATGTTGCCATGGGAACATCAACTTGCGTGCTCTCTCCTATCAGGGGAAGTCTCTTTAGAATATTTACATTTTATCAGTCAAGGTTACCTAAGGTGTGTACTGTACCCTGGGTTCTAGAAAAGCAGTTCCTGATTTTTTTCCCCTTCCTTGTATTCTCCCCTTTTTCACTGGAGTTGGGCCCATGTGGCTGTCATCTGCGTACAAGCCGTAAGGTCATATCTTGACGTTGCCTCCCATTAGGATGCTGTCGTTACAACCGTCTCTCCTTTTGGGACTTCTGCTTGGCTGGAAGCTTTTCTTTTCCTTCTCAAGCATTCTAAGTGCTCTTTTTTCTCAGCATGAGTTTATTTAGGAAGTAGGCACTATTCTCTCTGTGAGATAATCAGAAATAACAAATTAAAAAAATTTTTTTTTTTTTTAAAGAGATGAGGTCTTGCTGTGTCTCCCAGGCTGGAGAGCAGTGGCTATTCACAGACGCTGTCGTAGTTCAGCTGCAGCCTTGAGCTCCTGGGCCGCAGCCATCCTCCTGCCTCAGCCTCCAGAGTAGCTGGGACTGTGGGCTCCAGCCACTGTGCCTGGCCAAATATTTTTAATAAGCCAAAGGTTTTGATTTCTCTGACAACAGGGGGCTGCCCATCTCCTCCCTATTTCTCTCTCAGGCTGTGGGGAGAAATTCATTTTTGTCTCAAGAAGGCAAAACAGTATCAAATGTAAATAATGACCTTGGACGAGTAATTTGCTAAGATGAACACGCAGGCCAGACAGGTCAGAGCACATTTCTTCTGACAGTGCAGTGTCTGCCTGCAGGAGGGACAGGGTGCACGGGGTGCACGGCTGTCACACAGCCCCCTGGCTGGCTGCTGCCCTCTGGCTGGAGAGAAGAAGTGCAGAGCAGGAAGTTTTGGAAATAACTTGGCTTCTATTTTGCAAGGCATTCGAGTCACGTTATGGTCCTTTTAAGTCACGTTGGCAGCCCGGACGTGTGACCAGCTGCCCGTCCTGGCCTCTGGGGCCGGGGTTGGCTGTGGCAGTCTCCCACTGTCAGTTCTGATTTATGTTGAGCTGTGTGTCTGCTGTTATTTGTTCCCGGAGAGCCCCGCTGACCAGAGGATTTTCTTCCTTTGCACAGATTGATTCTCAGTGTCCAGGATGACAAAATACTCCAAATATTTTGTCCTTCGAAATGTATTTATGGAGCATCTATTTATGCTGAGTACCCGGGACAGAGCAGTGAATATGGCAGACACAGCCCCTGTCTTTGTGGAGCTCATTGCATTGCAGGATCATGTACTCCAATGTAGGATTGAATAATATCACTGACCTTGTTAACCTGAGCTCTCCAGGGGCCTGTAAATCCCTTATACTAGGCATTTAGGCTGAGTTACTTTTCTGTGGTTTCTCTTTCTTTCTAAGGCAGTTGCTGCTAAATGTATCTTTAGGGAAAACAGCCATAATATGACCCTGTAGGTAAATTTTTGAGCTATGAGTACTCACAAAGAATAGCTTAATTGAGAGATTCTCTGTATGTGTTACTGATTACACCTGTTGCTAATGCTGGTGCATTTCTCAGGGAATATGGAATGGCCTTTCACTTGGTTTTTTCCTTTTCTCTTCTTTGGTAATAATTTTCTTTTTATCCTTGCATTTATTGGAGCTTTAGTTTTCAAGGTGATTTTGCCTAGTATTGTTTCATGCCCAGGCAGCTTTCAATAGGTCTGCTATATAGTTTTTAAAATTTTATTTTTTTAATACCAGGCAGCATTATAAGTTTAAAAAAACTAAACTTCGGAGGTTTCAAACATACACAAAACGAGACAGGCTAGTGTGATGAGCCACCGACCCTTCCTCCTGCCCCAGCAGCCCTCAGCCCATGGCCAGTCCCTCCTGGTCTGCGCCCCCATCTGCTTCCTCCACCCTGTGCAAAGAAGTACATGGATGTCATAAATATTTCAGCATGTTTCTCTGAAAGATAAAGACTGTTTCTTAATATTACCACAATGCTATTAGCATGCCTAAAAAAATTAAAATTTATCTTGTAGGGAGAGATTTTAGGGGATTCGTAAGAGGAGAAAAATTTAGTCACAAACACCTAGCCCAACCTACCACCTCTTCTTTTTTTCCTGGGTTCTCCAGTTTTTGACCAAGAGCATGCTGACATTTCGTAAAAGCAATAGCAGTCTCTGCTCCTTAGCAACTTTTCTGGGTATACATGTTGTGATTGGGGTAAAGATCAGCTCTCTGTTCCTCCGTCTAAGAGGAGCCGAGACCATGTTTATGTACTCCGGATAATTCCCCAGAGCCTCTTCCAACTTCTAAAGCTCCCTGTTCATTCAGCAAATATGTATTGAGAAGCTTATGTGTCAGTCGCTGTTAGATGGTGGTAATTATAGTGGAAAGAAGACGAAGAAGGCCCTAGACCTGTTGGAACTCACGGCTGGTAGGGAAGCAGCCTAACGTACGTAAGGATACTAGCTGGGGTGGGTGTCGTGGAGAAGTGTGAGAATAGACCAAGGTGCCCGCCTGAAGGGTCAGGGAAGGTATTCTGGAGGGAGGGGCCTTTCAGATTGGCCCCTGGAGGAACAGAAGGAAGGCAGAGAGTCATGCGTGTGGTAGGGCGTAGGGTGGGGATGTGGAGAAGAGCCCCCCATCCTGGGCCTGCCTCTTCCAAATGGCCCTGGGACCGGAGGGCCAGGCTCTCGGCTTCCCCACCCCTTGAGACTCTGAGATGCCACATGTGGAATGTGGGTGTGCCAAACGTGGGTTCCGGTTCCACTCCGACTCTTAGCTGTTTTGGGGGTGTCGTAGTCTAGGAAAGAACTTCCATTTGGAAAGCACTTGTAAGCTGCCATCTTGGAAGAACTAATAATATTTACATAGTAGGGTTATGGTGAGGATTAAAGAAAATATAATTTATAATAAATGTATAATAACATATAGTAAAATTGCTAGGCAAATATCTTTTTCTTCTCTCTCACCTAAGTGTGCCTTCCCTCTCCCTGTTGTGGCCTGGCAGCTCCCCAGACTGCCTCAGGGGTCCTCTCCTCCTGGAGTGCCCCACGCAGTGTCCTTGGCCCTGCTCCCGAGAAGAGTCCTGGGGCTGTGTCCTTCCTGGGGGCCTTTTATTTAGACCTTGACACATAAAAATGATCAATTCAAACATAATGCATTTTAAATTTTTTTTTTCGCCAAAAAAACCTCAAAGGGTACAAAAGAGCATAAAGGAAAAAGTGAAATCCCATTTTTTACTGAGGAAATTGTGATGAAAAGTTTGGATTCTATCTTTTTAGATGTTTTACACACATAAACAAACATTCCTAAAACAAAAAATGGGAATATGAAATTTATTATTTTTCACTTAATACATCTTAGATATCTTTCCATGCGCTCAGCTTCTAGATCCAGGACCTCTCAGGCAGTGTTCCACAGACCCTTGTCCTTGCGTTGTTTGTGTTTTCCTGCCTCGGTGTTGGCCCTTATCCCCCTGCCAGGGCCAGGAGGCAGGAGCCTCTGTATCCAGCCACCTGAATTTTCCTGCAAGCCAGACCACCCCTGAGAATCTTTGCTTTGCAGAAACGCATGTCACCAAAGCCTTACGTAGTCCTCATCAGCTTGTTTTTCAGGAACTGGGTGGAGTTCGTGACTGAAAGAGCACGCTTTCGTTTCCTGGTATGTGGCCAGTTTCATTGGAATGGTTCCTCTTCCTAGTTTTATTTCTAGTAAATTAGGGATAACTTAATGCCAGCTTGTCACTCCACTGAGAACCATGAACAGCTCAGTTACCCAAACTGACACACAAATTGCCAAAATAGCATCAGTGCCTGTGAAGCCCAGGAGTGAGGGACTCGGGTGGAAGCATTTACCAGAAGCAAGTACAAAATGTCACAGACTCTTGCATCCCATCTTTTCCCAAGTACGTACAGAAGGGTGGGAAGCAATGGATATTTTGTTTTCTCACTTTTTAAAAAGCTCGCATTGTACAAACAAAAAACCAAAAAAAACCCAAAACAAAAAAAAAAAAGCAATACAAAAGAGTAGAAAAATAAAAGTGAAAGTCATCCCAATCCCAGAACCCCTGCGCCACCGCACTGCCCCCTCCTTAGAGAGCTCTACTGTGAATAATGGGTCATGTATCTTTCTTGACTTTCCTTTGATTTTACAAACCTTAAATGAATGGGATCGTAAAGTACTTACTGTTCTGCCATAATGAATGATTTTAAAATACAAACTGCAGTTTTGTATGTCAACAAATATTTTGCAAACACCTGGAAAGGATTGATGCAAAGGTGGTTGAAAAGTTAGCTGGAGAGCGGATACCTGATGGAACTGGGGCTTCTGTGCTGTGGCATTGTTGAGGTTCAAGGTCAGCCCCAAGGAAAGTTGGGAGAAGGCCAGTTTGCCTGTGAAGTCTCAGTCCTTGGTGTTGGTTTTTTCCTCACCTCTGTCCCCTCTGTGTTGCGGAGGCCCCCGCTCTGGCCCCTGCTTCTGACGTCACCTGCAGTGTGGGAGGTAGACCTACTGTCAGAACCAGAGAGCCAGGCTTGAGTCTAGCTGTGTGACTGCAAGCAAGTTATTTAACCTCTTCCAACTTCCGTTTTCCCAGCTATGAAGTGGAGAGGACAATTGCTATGTCATAGAGTCGTTGTGAACGTTAAATGTGCTTAGGAACATTTCCGGCTTATAGTAAGTGCTCAACAAATCTTAATTTCCCGTTTGCCCGCTTCCTGAGTCTTCAGTCTATAAAGGGCTGTTAAGACTTGGACATTTTACCTTTTCTCAAGGGTATTTGCATTGAACAATGACCAAAGCTTTACCTGGAGGAATTAAAGGCCATCCAGCAGGAGCAGGGGGATTCTTTTGGGCTGAAGTCACACCGCCTGTGCCTAGCTTTGCAGAAATACTTCATGAATGGTCACAGCCAGTTGTGTGCTAATCCCACTTCCTTTTCTCAGAACTTGACCCCAGGGTCAGCCCTATCCTCAGAGGACAGTTCGGCTGCCAGATGACTGCCAACCTCCACCCTATGCATTTCGGGCCACGTGTTTAATGGTGAGGTTGAAGCCACACAGAGGAACTGGTATAAGGGGAAAAACAGCATTACTAAGAGCATGAGAGTTTAAAAACAACACTGACTCTTGTCATCAGGGACAACATTAAGTCCATGGGGCACCTCTGTGAGAATTAGGAAAGGGTGCCCCCTCTGGGAAGATGGGGCCATGCACTGCTAGGTCGGTGGACAGGGCCTTGTGGAAGTTAACAAAAGGTGCTCTTCCTCCAAGGTAAATGCAGCCCCGGCCTATGTCAGGCGTGACTTGAGAAGCAGAGACTAGGCTGGATTTCTGCCCGACTCTGTCCCCGGTGCCAGGCACCCGGTGCTGGGCACAACTTGCATAATCACACACAGTGAGCCCATTATTACAGCTATCTTCAAGAGGCCTCAAGAGTCATTATTCTTTTTCTCTTTTCCTACGTTATTTTTAGCATGCTGACCCAAGCAAGGGAGAACCTACCAGGAAACTTCCTCAGGGTGTTGTGTATGGCGTGGTACGAAGATCAGATCAAAACCAGCACAAAGAAATGGTGGTGTACGGCTGGTCCACCAACCAGCTGAAAGAAGAGATGAACTACATCAAAGACGTGAGTCATTTAAGGATTTTTTTTTCCTGGTTTATATTGTTCTTGTAGTATGTAAGAAGATGGAGTTGGAAGCATCGATGTCAGCATAATAAGGCATTTTGAAAGAATTCTTTGTGTTGCCATTTTAGATAGAAATGTTTCTGTGTATCTTCATGGTAAAGTTAAAAAGTACAGATACAATTCTGCAAGGAGAGAGAGGTTGAACTTCTCCGGGATGGACGTTACTGAGTAGGTGTACCCAAGAGACCAATGGCTTCCTTCTTCCGGTACTGTACGGAGGCTCTTAAGTGGTTTTGCTTATTACACTGGACACACCTAATGTAGAAGTTTGGACAGCTGTATATATTTGGATGCTTTTGGCTGCAAATAACAGAAAAGCCAACTCAAAAAGGAAATTTATCTCACACGGGGACAAGTTTAGAGGTGGGTGGGCTCCAGGCAGGGCCCATCCAGGCTTTAGTTCTGTTTCTCTGTGTTTACATGTCTCCTTCCTCCTGCAGCCTCAGGCTCCAGGTGTCATCTGAAAACATGACAGTGTCTGGAGGAAGAAGAGAGGCCACCCTCCTCTGGGTACTTTTTAGAGGCCCACTCTCCCCACCCACTAAATTACCCTTATGTCTTTGTGGCCAGCACTGGTTCACTGGCCCAGTCCCCGCCCGGCCCTGCCAGGGGAATAGGAAAGCTCTGGCTGGTTCAGGGCGGGAAGTCGGGTTGGAACAAATTCTGCAAAGTCAAGCATAATAGGCGTCATTCAACCAAGCCAATCAGTGCCATTTCTTTGTATTCAATATTATATTACTTATTTTTTTAACTACATATTCTTTTGAGAAAATTTGGGAAATACAAAAATATATGAAGGAGGACACAAAATCACCCATAATCTCACCACTCAACCAGAACAGTTGTGAACATTTTGGAGCGTGGCCTTCTAATCTTTATCTATCCATCCCCATTTCTTTTTGTTCTACCCAGTGTCACCCTGGATTGTCTGATGCCCCTGTTGCCAAATCAGATTGATTAGATGACAGAGGAAATGGGATGCCCTGACACTGATGGGCCCAGAATTAGGACCTGCGGCTCCGAAGGTGCTTGTGAGAAACAGAGACAGCGTGGGGCAGGCCTGTGAACCCGCAGACCTTGCTTCAAGGCCCAGCTCTGTGCTTGGCACAGCCTGTCTCTTTTGCCCCGTGTAGGCTTCAGTTTTCTCATGTGTAGATTGTGAGGACAGGGCTGGGGTTAACTTCTAAGGTCAAAACCTCCAGCTTTCTGAGCCCCGTTTTATTAATATTTGGTGGGCTTGTGGATAAGATGCAAAGCTACGCTATCTTAGCTTTTGTGTGAGTTGTTAAAGAAACATTTCTTACTGAATTTAGAAAATAATAAATGATTAACAGAAAATATGAAGAAAAGCCAGAAAAGCTACACATACACAGACACACACACACACAATGCGTGTGACAAACACCAGCCTCAAATCCTGAGTTATCCTATTCAGAGATTTTCATTCCTGATTTCCCTGTTGAGAACAGCTCAGGCATTCTAAGTTTCCTGTATTTTTCTCAGGAAAATACTTAAACCTTCCTCATTTAAATGCACCAAACAGCATGGCATTGCTTTAGAGGTAAACCTTCTAAGCAGAGTACAGAGTTGCAAATTGCCTAAGATAAAGGCAGCAGGTTCAGGCTGATCGTGAGCCATGGATGACATGTGCCAAAGTCACAGGGCTGGCTCCGACCTGGATTTGTCAGCCTCCACTGGAGTCTGCAACTTAAAATTAATTTCCAGGTCCCTCATTCTACAGCTGTTTTCAAATCTATCCCTGGCCTGGTCATTCCTAAGTGTGTTTATGGGTTTGTCTACCACCTCTCCCTGGGGATTGTCCCTCTGACCCTGTTGGCTTCCAGCCGTGTTTGTCAGTGGGAGTGACACGCAGCTCAAGATTCTGCCCACTCACCACCAGGGAGCAGCACAAGTGCCAACTCAGGGCCACATGCAAAAGCCACTCTGCTGGCCTAGAATGAAAGTCACGGTTTTGGCTTCATTTTTCCAAAGTGTTTGTAGTTAATGACAAGAAAGTAGCCTCTATTATCAGAATTCACCCGGGAAAGGCTTAGGGGAAGGCTTGGGGTCTTGACTGCCCCCTCGTCCCAAATCTCCATCAGTATCTGGTCACTCCTAATAAACATGCAGTCTAACTTCAAACCAAGTGCTTGCTATGCAAATACGCCGTCAAAATTGTCTCCTAACACCGCCCCCTAAACTCTTGCATTCTAACCAAACTGCTGCCTTTAAGCCCTTCCTAAAACAGAAAATCTGACGTGCACCTGGAGAAAACTCCCTTGAGACTTTCTGTCCTATTGAGGATTCCTGAACACTTTGTCCATCCTAGGGGCACCAGAAGAAGGGAGGAGACAGGGACTGTTTGTAAGGATTTTTGTTTTGTTTTTAAGGTTTTCAAGGCCTTACTATTCCTCTAATGGCACTGTAGAGAAACTTGAACAGTGTTTGTGTGAACAAGTTTTTTCGTTGTTGCTGTTACATTGAGCGCCTTGTATATTATTGGTGATTATTGAGGAACTGACTTTCACATTTATGGGCTCTCTGGGCTCGTATTTTCCTGCCTTACATTACAGGTATTTAATTGCTCTTTGGCAGTCAGAGCAGAGATAGGGAAAATTAGAGGTTGTGTTTTAGTTTTTGGGTCTTTTTACGTGTGTTTGCAGAGTCAACTTGTTAAAAACTTTCTGCTTAATGAAAATGTGTGATAGGAAAGGAACAAACCTTGCCCAAATGTGGTTTGAGAGTGGTAGGTGAGTTTCAACAAATCATTTTTTCTTCAGAGTTTATTACTTGGATACTTAATATTTATTAATAGCTATAGTTACATATAATCATAATATGTATATATACAATTATTATTTGGATAATTCCCTTGGTTTCTAACTAGATGTCAGGGGTGTGTTCTTTTCCCTTAATTTCCTAAATGTCCTGTTCTTAAGGCTGTTTTTTTTGTGGGCCCTTCTCTCTTCAGGGTTTCTTAAAAGTTTTGAAAATCTCACATGAAAATGTTAATAGCTTGATCTCTAACTAGCCTCTTTGTGGGCTGCAGGTGAGAGCCACTTTGGAAAAAGTGAGGAAGCGAATGTATGGAGACTATGATGGCATGAGAAAGAAGATTCGAGAACTCACCAAGGAACTGTCAGTAAGTTAATATCTCAGTGACTCGGAAGTAGGGACGCACGGTAGAGCTCAGAACTGTCTCTCAGTGGTGTTTTTAATAAATGGAATTGCATTTTAAATGAACTGAGGGAATTTTATTAGAGAATGAAGTTTGTTATCTAAAGGAAAATTTTTGTGGCAAGAATAATAATCTTTATATTTGAAGCACTGCTACCAAAGTCAGGAACAAGACAAGGAAGTCGACTATCACCATTATTATTTATTGTACCTGAGATATTAGTCAGTGGAATTAAACAACGGAAATAAATTTAAAGGTTTACAAAGGGGACAGGTAGATGTAAAACTATCACTGTTGACAAACTATGTTATATACCTGGAAAGCCCAAGTGAACCAATGAAAAAAACTACTATAAACAATAAAAGAATTCTGTAAGGACAGGGTATAAAATTAATATATACAAAGAGGTTTCCATAGACAAACAAACAAACAAAAAAACAGCTAGAAGAAAAACAGCAACAAAAAATATTAAATATCTAGGAGTAAACTGTAACAAATGGAAAGACACATCGTGTTTAGAAAGGAAAATTCAACATCGTAAGATGTCAATACAATCGGGGTTAATGTACACATTTATATGACTCCATAAAAACAACAATACCAATAAGATTTGGTTTTTATTTTGTTTTTTACAACTGGATTAGCTGATTCTTAGGTTATATAGAAAATAAATAAAAAGAGCTAAGAAAATTCTGGGGAAAAAAGAACATTGAGAGGAACTACCCCTATCAAATGTTAAACTGAAAAAGCCTCAGAGATTAAAACAATATAGTATTGGAACAGAAGCAGACAGATATAAGTGAAAAAAATTC
>CAUYSK010002236.1:0-55781 GCA_963575035.1 Avahi laniger
CACTTCCTTAATGTTTTCTTTTAGTAGTTTCATAGTTTCAGGTCTTAGATTTAAGTCTTTAATCCATTTTGATTTGATTTTTTGTATATGGGAGAGATAAGAGTCTAGTTTCATTCTTCTGCATATGGATATCTAGTTTTCTCAGCACAATTTATTGACGAGACTATCCTTCCCCTAATGAATGTTCTTGGCACTTTGGATGAAGATAAGTTCACTACAGATGTGTAGGTTTAATTCTGGGTTCTCTATTCTGTTCCCTTGGTCTATGTGTCTGTTTTTATACCAGTACTATGCTGTCTTGGTTACTATAACTCTGTAGTATAATTTGATCAGGTGATGTGATTCCTCCATTTTTGTTGTTTTTGTTCAGGATGGCTTTGGCTATTCTCAGTCCTTTGTTTTTCCATATACATTTTAGGATTACTTTTTCTATTTCTATGAAGAATGTCATTGGTATTTTGATGGGGATGGCATTTAATCTGTTGATTGCTTTGGCTAATATAGACATTTTAACAATATTGATTCTTCTAATCCACGAGCATGGAACATCTTTCCATCTTTTTATGTCCTCTTCAATTTATTTCATCAATGTTTTATAGTTTTCATTATAGAGATCTTTCATTTGGTTAAATTCATTCCTAGGTATTTCATTTTATGTGTAGCTATTTTAAATGGGATTACTTTCTTTTTCAGATTGTTTACTGCTGGTATATAGAAATGCCACTGATTTTTGTATGTCAATTTTGTAACGAGCAATTTTACTGAATTTGTTTATCAATTCTAATTTTTTGTGGTGTCTTTAGTTTTCTGTAGACATAAGATCATATTGTCTGCAAACAAGGATAATTTGACTTCTTCCTTCCCCATTTGAATGCCCTTTATTTCTTTCTCTTGCCTGATTGCTCTAGCTAGACCTTCCAGTACTATGTTGAATAACAGTGGTGAAAGTGGGTATCCTTGTGTTGATCCAGATTTTAGAGGAAAGGCTTTCAGTTTTTCCCTCTTCAGTATGATCCTCGCTGTGGGGCTGTCATATATGATGTTTATCATGTTGAGATAAATTCCTTCCGTACGTAAGTTTTCGAGAGTATTTCTCATGAAGGATTGTTGACTTTTATTGAATGCTTTTTAAGCATCAATTTAAATGATCATATGGTTTTTGTCCTTTGTTCTGTTGATACGATGTATTACATTGATTGGTTTGCATATGTTAAACCATTCTTGTAATCCTGGGATGAATCCCACTTGGTCATGATGAATAATCTTTTTAATGTGTTGCTGAATTCAGTATGCTAGTATTTTCTTGTGGATTTTTGCATCTGTGTTCATCAGAGATTTTGGCCTATAGCTTTCTTTTTTTGTTGTGCTTTTGTCTGGTTTTGGTATCAGGTTGATACAGGCCTTGTAGAATGAGTTTGGGAGTATTCCCTCCTCCTTGATTTTTTTTTGGAATAGTTTAAATAGGATGGGTAGTAGTTTCTTGAATGTTTGGTAAAATTCAGCAGTGAAGCCATCAGGTCCTGGGCTTTTCTTTAATGGGAGACCTTTTATTACTGCTTCTATCTTCTTACTTGTTATTAGTTTATTCAGATTTTTGATTTCTTCCTTGTTCAATTTTGATAGGTTGTATGTGTCTAGGAATTTAGCCATTTCTTCCAGCTTTTCCAATTTGCTGGCATATAGTTGCTTATAGTAATCTCTAATGATCCTTAGGATTTCTTCAGTGTCAGTTGTAATGTCTCCTTTTTCATTCTGATTTTATTTACTCAGGTCATCTTTCTCACATTCTTTTTCTTTTTTTTTTTGTTAGTCTGGCTAAAGGTGTGTCTATTTTTTTTATCTTTTCAAAAAATGAGCTTTTCATTGATCTTTTGTATTTTGTTTCAATTCCATTTATTTCTGCACTGATTTTTATTTTTTCTACTAATTTTGGGTTTGGTTTGTTCTTGTTTTCTAGATCTTTGAGATGCATCATTAGCTTGTTTGAAGCTTTTCTACTTTTTTGATATAGACACTTACTGCTGTAAATTTTCCTCTTTTTACTGCTTTTGATGTATTCCATAGGTTTTGACTTGTTGTGTTTTCATTTTCATTTCTTTTGAGAGAGTTTTTAAATTTCCTTTTTAATCCCTTTATTGATCCATTGGTCATTCGGGAGCATATTGTTTAGTTTTCATGTGTTTATATATTTTCCAGTGTTCCTCTTGTTACTGAGTGCTAGTTTTATTCCATTGTGGTCAAAGAAAATACTTGGTATGATTTTAATTTTTTTGAAATTTTCAGGACTTGTTTTGTGGTCTAACATGTGGTCTATTCCTGAGAATGATCCATGAGCTGAGGAGAAAAACATGTATTCTGCAGCTATTGAATGAAACATTCTGTAAATATGTATTAGTTTCATTTGGTATATAGTATAGATTAGGTCCAATGTTTCATTGTTGATTTTCTGTCTGGATGATCTGTCCAATGCTGAAAGTGGAATGGTAAGTTCTTCAGTGATTATTGGGGTCTATCTTTCTCTTTAGCTCTGATAATATTTGCTTTATATATCTGGGTGCTCCAGTGTTGGGTGCATATATATATTTAGAATTCTCTTGCTGAATTGACCTCTTTATTATTACATAATGACCTCCTTTGTCTCTTTTTACTGGTTTTTTCTTGATATTTATTTTATCTGATAGAAGTATAGCTACTCTTGCTCTTTTTTGGTTTCTATTTGCATGGGGTATCTTTTTCTATCCCTTTATTTTCGGTCTATGTGTCTTTATAGGTGAAGTGTGTTTCTTACAGACAATACGTTGTTGAGTGTCGTTTTTTTTTTTTTTTAATCCAGTCACTCTGTGTCTTTTGATTGGACAGTTTAGCCCATTCACATTCAGTGTTGTTATTCATAGGTAAGGACTTACTACTGACATGTTGTTATTTGATTTTTGGTTGTTTTATAGTCCTCTCTTCCTTTATTAATACCTTCTTGTCTTCCTTTATTAGAAATGACTTTCTCTGGTAGTATGTTTTAATTTCTTGGTTTTTATTTTTTGTGCAGCTCTTGTAGGTTTTTTGATTTGAGGTTACCATGAGGCTTGCAAAAACATTTTATAACCAATTACTTTAAACAGAGGATAACTCTGCTTACAAAAAAAAAACAACTAAAGAGAAATATTAAAAAAATTCTACCCTTTAATACCATCCCCCCTGCTTTTTAATTTTTTGTTTTTTCCATCCGTATCTTTTTATATTATCTATCTTTCAAAAAGTTGTTATTTTTCATAGATTTGTATTTTAGTCTTCCTACTCAAGATATAAGTGGTTTATACACCACAATTATAGCAATAGAGTACTCTGTATTTGTGTACTTACCAGTATACAAGCAGGGAGTTGTATACCTTAGGATGATTTCTTATTGTTCATTAAAGTCCATTTCTTTCAAATTGGAGTATTTCTTTTAGCATTTATTGTAGGATATGTCTAGTGTTGATGAAATCCCTCAGCTTTTGTTTGTCTTTATTTCTTCTTCATGTTTGGAGGATATTTTTGTAGGGTATAATAATCTAGAGTTAAGTTTGTTGTTTTTTTTTTTTTCTTTAGCACTTTGAATATGTCATGCTACTCTCTCCTGGCCTGTAAGATTTCCAGTGAAAAGTCTGCTGCCAGATACATTGGAGTTCCTTTATATGTTATTTTTTTCTTTTTTCTTGCTTCCTTTAGGACCTTTTCTTTATGTATGACTTTTGGGAGCTTGATTTTTAAAGGCCCTGATGTATCCTTATTTGAGTTAAATCTCCTTGGTGTCCTATGACCTTCTTGTACCTAAATATTGATATCTTTCTCTAGATTTGGAAAGTTCTGTGTTATTATTTCTTTGAATATACTGTCTATCCCAGTTCCTCTCTCACCCTCCCCTTTAAGGCCAATAACTCTTAGATTTTCCCTTTTGAGGCTATTTTCTAGATCTTTTAGGCATGCTTCATTCTTATTTATCCTTTTTCTCTTTTTTCTCTTCTGTGTACTTTCAAACAGCCTGCCTTCAAGCTCATTGATCCTTTCTTCTGCTTGGTCAGTTCTGCTGTTGAGAGACTCTGATGCATTTCTTAGTTTGTCAATTCAATTTTTAAGCTCTAGAATTTCTGCTTGATTTCTTTTATTATTTCAATCTCTTTGTTAAATTTCTCTGATCAATATCTGAATTCGTTCTCTGTGTCACCTTGAACTTCACTGAACTTCTTAAGGATGGCTATTTTGAAATCTTTGAAAGGTCACTTACCTCCATTGCTTCAGGATTGGTCACTGGTACCTTATTTAGTTCATCTGGTGAAGTACGTCTTCCTGGATGATCTTGATGCTTATGGATGTTCACCATTGTATGGGCATTGAAGAGTTAGGTATTTATTTTAATCTTTACAGTCTGGGCTTGTTTGAACCCATCCTTCTTGAAAAGGCTTTCTAGATACACGAAAGGAATTGAGTGTTGTGATCTAAGTCTTTGGTCACTGCAGCTATATCAGCACTGGGTTTGCCCTAAGCCTAGTAATGCCATAATTCTTGCAGACTCCTGGTGGTACTGCCTTGATGGACTTGGGTAAGATACAGGAGAATTCCCTAGATTACCAGGCAAATTCTGTCATTCTCTTCCCTCACTCTCTGTGCTGAGCTGCTGGAGTTGGGGTGGGAATGATGTGGACACTGCCTCGTGGCCACCAGCACCAGGTCACACCTGAAGCCATCCCATTCTGCCCCAAAGCCACTGGTGACTGTTGCCTGGCTCCTTCTGATGTTTATTCAAAGCCTAAAGGGCCCTTTTGTCAACAGGTGGTGAATCCTGCCAGGACTGGGTCCTTCCCTTCAGGGAAGCATATTTCTTTCTGGCCCAATGTGGATCTGGAAATGCCATCCAGCAACAAATACCTAGACTCAAGGGCTTCAGGAGTATGCTTGGTACTTTATTTTACTGTGGCTGAGCTAGTACCTATGTTTCAAAACAAAGCCCTCTGCACTGTTCCCTTTCCTTTTCTCAAGTGGAACAAGACTCTGCCCTGAGCCACGCTGCCTATAGTTGGCAGAGGGGGACACAGGCACCGTCTGGTGGACAGTGGAAAGGACAGATGAATATTAATAATATGCTAGGATGTTTATATATAATCATCTCAGGAAAGTCCTAGTTGAAGAGAGTCTTAACATGAAAAAATGGCAAACAAAATATACATGGGATTGTCCAAGAACACTTGCCACAAATGCATGGACCCCACTAAGATATTTGTTACAGAAGAAAATTAACTCTTCTTCTTCTTTTTATGTATGACTCATTTTTGTTGGAGGTTTCTCTAGCCAGTAACTGCACTCATAGGAGCCCATCTAGCCGAATAACATGTTGTCTGTGGCAACACCGGGAGATGCAACGTGTAATAATCTGTGTGTCCTTCCTATTGTCAGCTCTAGACATTAGATATACTACAATATTCTTTTAGTTGTCATTATGGCTTCCATATTTATAATCATGTACAAATTCTTTTTCTCGACTATGTTTCCTATTAGCACAACCTATCTATTTTCCTTTTAAATTTAATTTTATTTTAACCACTCAGAGGTTTGAATAACATACAAAAAGCTGTACATATTTAAGGTATACAACTTGATGAGTTTGGAGATAAGTGTACACCTGTGAGATCAGTGCCACAGTCGGGGCCATACGTTTATCCATCATCTCCAGGAATTTTCTTTTACCCTCTTCATTTTCTTATTTAAAATAATTTTTAAAATATTTTGTGATAAGAGAACTTAACATAAGATCTACCTTATTAGAAATTTTTTAAATATACAGTGCATTATTAACTTTATACCCTATGGTGTACAGTAGATCTACAGACGTTATTCATCGTGCATAAATGAAACTTTTTACCCTTTGACAAACACTTTCCCATTTTTCCCTTCTCCCTAGCCCTTGGTATCCACTATTCCTACTCTCTGATTCTGAATTTGACTATTTGAGATTCCTCATAAAAGTGGTATCATTTGGTATTTGTCTTTCTGTGTCTAGTTTATTTCACTTAGCATAATGTACTTCAGGTTCATCTCTGTTGACAAAAATGTCAGAATTTCCTTCTTTTAAAAAACTAAATAATATTCCATTGTATGTATATACCACATTTTCTTTATCCATTCATCCGCTGATGGGCATTTGTTTCCATATCTTAGCTGTAATGAGTAATGCTGCCATGAACGTGGGATGCAAATATCTCTTCAAGATCCTGACTTCCATTCCTTTGGATATATTTCCAGAAGTGGGATTGCTAGATTAAATGGTAATTCTATTTTTAATTTTTTGGGTGAAACTCCATTTTTCATAGTGGCTGCACCAGTTTACATCCCCATCAACAGTGTACAAGGATTCTATTTTCTCCACAATCTCACAAACACTTGCTAGCTTGCTTTTTTTGGTAACGACCACTCTAACAAGTCCATTTTCATGTTGTTTTTTTGATAAATGTTTATCATGGTTTTTAATGTTATTATATATGGTACTGCTCTTATAATTTCAATATCCATTTATGCAATGCTAGTATATGGAAATAGTTTGATTATTATATATGACCTTTCCTTCTGTGATCTTTGTAAATATAAATTTTAGTCCCTTTATTGTAGATTCTCAGGGATTTTCTGTATAATATGTTAGTAAAGGCAGTTTATTCCTTGCCATTCTGTATGGTTTTTATTTCTTTTTCTTGCTTCATTGCACTAACTAAGACTTACAATATGAATAGGAGTGATAAGAGCACATATTCTTGTTTTGTTTCCAGTCTTAGGAGAATGCATTCATTCTCTTGCCACTGCATGTATTAGCTGTAGAATTTTCTTAGAAGACCTTTTTCAAGTTGACAAAGTCCTCTTCTATCCCTAGTTTGCTGAAAGGCTAATTTGGTTTTATCACAAATTAATGTTGAATTTTGTCAGGTGCTTTTTCTAAATTTACTGTGATGATCATATGTGTTTTTTTAATGTATTCTTTATGGTCTGTAACCAGGGTGAGTTATACTGATTGACTTTCAAATTTTGAACTAACTTTGCATCTAAAATAAGCACCACTTGTCTTTATATATTATCTATTTTAGGTGTTGTGTTGAATTCCATTAACTAATATTTTGTTGGGTGAAGTTAGTGTTCTGTAAATCTGCGGTCCCCAAGGCCCACACCAGTACTGGTCTGCAGACTGTTAGAGACCAGACTGCAGAGCTCCACTGCCCTGGCCACCCCCAACCAATCCATGGAAAAATTGTCTTCCATGAAACTGGTCTCTGGTACCAAAAAGTCTGGGGACCGCTGATGTAAATGTTAACTAGGTCAAGATGGTTGAAAATGTTGCTGGTATAAATCTACCTCCTTACTAATTTTTGTCTACTCACTTTATCAATTACTGAGAGTGTGGACATTTCAAATTATAAATGTGGATTTGTCTATTTCTTTCCTCTTTACTATGACAGTATTTGCTTCAAGTAATTTGACGTTCTATTGCAGACACATTTAGGATTGTTATATCATTGTAATGTTGGTGAATTGACCCCTTTATCATTATGTATCATACTGCTAAATTCCTTGATTTCAAGTAGATTTTTTGTGATATTAAGACAGGCACACCTTGTTTTAGTCTGCTTCACTTTAGTGCACTTTGCAGATATTGCATTTTTTTTCACAAATTAAAGGTTTATGGCTATTCTGCACCAGCAATTCTGTTGGCATCATTTTTCCAACAGCATGAACTCACTTCATGTTTCTGTCAGCATTTTTTAGTAATAAAGTATTTTTACATTAAAATATGTACATTGGTGTTTTTAGACATAATGCTATTGCACATTTAATGGACTATAGTATAAACATAATTATTTATGCACTAGGATACAAAAAATTTTGTGTGACTTGATTTATTACAACATGCGCTTGATTGCAGTAGTCTGGAACTTAATCCACAATATCTCCTAGGTATGCCAGTATAGCCACTATAGCTTTCTTTTGATTGCATTAGTGTTTACATAATATATAATTTTTAATATTTTTTTACTTTTAACTTTAAATCATCCAGTTTATGGTATTTTGTTTTAGGAGGCCAAACAGGCACAGATGGAAAATTGGTATCAAGAGTGGGAGTGCTGCTGTAACAAACATGTAAAATGAGGGGAACCGGCTTTGGAACTGGGTAATGGGTAGAGGATGGAAGAGTTTTGAGGTGCCTGCTAGGAAAAGCCTACATTGCTGTGAACCAACTGTTAAAAGTGATTCTGAGAGCTTAGTAAACAGAAATGAGGAACCTGTTATTACATGGCGGAGGAAATGCCATCCTTGTTATAAAGTGGCAAAAAACTTGGCTGACTTGTGTTCGTGTTTTAATATTTTGTGGAAGGTAGAATTTGAGCAATACAATTGGTTATTTGGCTGAGGAAATATCTATTCAAAATTCAAGAGGTGGCTTGGCTTCTCTTGACTGCCTATAGTAAAAATTTCAGAAGAGAGAAGTGATTTAAAGATGAAACTATTAACCAATAGGAAAGCAGAATGTAAACATTTAGAAAGTTCTCCACTTATCTGTACTGGAGAAAAATGAGAGCCTGTTTGGGAGAGAATAGGATGTGGCCAAGTAAACAGTTTGATAAAGAGATTAGTGTGGATTGGCCACCTCAGCATAATTCAGGTGCTATTCCTGAAGACAATGGAGAGATTAGTCAGCCATCTAAATAGAGGTCAAGACCAATTGTCCAAGACAATGGAACAATTACCTCAAAGGCACTTTGGAGGTCATCAGGGCTGCCCCTCTCATCACAGAACCGGAGTTCCAGGGCCTGTGGGAGCAGAATGGGGTCAGCTGGCACAGGTCACATCATGGACTCTGATCCCTGCACTCTATTGCTGTGCTTCTCCCCTGCCGTAGGTATGTTTCTGGTGAGACTCAGTACAGCTTGCACTGTGCCCAGAAAAGCTCTGGGGGTGTAGCTGCCTCCATCTAGATTTCAAAGGATACTCCAGAGAACTGTGGCCAGGCAAAGAACCGTCATAGGGCCTAGGCCACTGTAGAGAGCCTCCACTGAGTCAGTGCCCAGAAGAGCCATGCGGGTGTTACCGTACCAGAGATCCCAGGCCAATACAGCCACAAGTGAGTGATTCTGACCTCGAGAGTCAAGGATACACAACTGAGGAATATGGCTGCCATCAGAGTGGGGGTGACTAAGGTCATGAGGGCAGAGCTGCCATCCCAGTGTGTCTGGAAGTAGGACCCCAATACCAGTGGGCCTGGAGGGCAGAGCATTGAGCCAAAGATTATTTTCAAGACTTAAGATTTTATTTTGTTTGCCTCGTTGATTTTCAGACTTACCCCTTTCTTCTTTCCTGTTTCTCCCTCTGGGATGGGAATGTCAATCTTGCGCCTATCCTGCCATTGCATTTTGGAAGCACATGACACGCTGGTACGCAGCTAGAGAGCAGTTTGCTGTTTGCTCAGGGTGAATTTTATCTTGAGTTTCCCGCATATCTGATTTAGATTATTACGTTGACCTGAAATAATCGAAAGGGTCAGAATTCAGTTTTAAACAGTTTATTCAAATGAAAAGCTGAGAATGGCCATCTAGAAAGCACAGAATCCACAGTAATGGGGTCAGTGCTCGGAAGTAGAAAGTTAAGGTCTTGCTTACACAGGCGGAAAACAAAGGAATTTAGAAGGATTATAACATTGTCTATACAAGGCTGGTTTATGAGTTGCAGCAATTTAATTAGTTACAGATTATTTTCTTTTCCATACAGCTTGTTTTCTTTTTTTTTTTACGGCTTGTTTTTATTTCCTTGCAAATTGAAAAGAGTATATTTAACATTTCACTTTAGGCAATGTAATAGTCATGAAGTCTTTATGCTGGCAAAGTAAGAGAGAAGTTAATCTATCATGAAAATCAACAGTGAAGAGGGAAGGGATCTTCCCTGGCACCCTTTAATCCATTTACAACATTTTACAAAACAATGTAGGTAAGGAAGAAGGCTCATCTATAGTGAGAGAAACAAAGGTCACAGATGCCTAGGTTACAGCTCTTTGTCACATGACTCAGGCCCCATATCCCATTTCTTTTTTTTTTTTTTTTTTGAGACAGAGTCTTGCTTGCTCTTTCACCCCTGCTAGAGTGCAGTTGCATCATCATAGCTCACAGCAACCTCAAACTCCTGGGCTCAAGTCATCATCCTCCTGCCTCAGCCTCCCAGAGTGTCGGGATTACAGGCGTGAGTCTCCGCACCTGGCCTGGGCTTTTCTACTTCATGTAGTTTGGATCATTGCTATTTCAGGCTTTCAAGAGCCATCCTAGCACCTTCTCCTGGGGGCCGTGCCATGGGGTGAAATCCTGCACCACAAGACAGTGCCCCATGTCCATAAATCCTTTCTAATCAACTTTACGTTCTGCCCCCCTTGATCCTCGTCCTCAGGATCCAGTCCTGTATCCGCTCTCCCAACTGCTGCCAGTACATGTCTGCAAGTCCTTGCAGCTCCCTTGGTCTCTTATTCCTGCCTTAGCAGCAGGCCCTGGGTATCCCCCACTGGGTTTTGTTGTTGTCTGATAGTAACTTGGTCTGGTGGCCGGGAGCGGGGTGCACACTGTCTTGCAAAGCAGAGGCTGCGACCTCTTCAAGCAAGAGGGAGTTTGAGCCCTCAGCCAGGAGCAGAGCTCGTTTCTGCAGGCCCAGAGGCTTCCGTGGAATCTGTAGATTCAAGATTTTTGGGCGCATTGATCCACACGTTCCCATCCCAAGTCTCTGAGACCTGATCCTTTTCTACTGGGATATGACGATGGCAGAGCAGACTCTCATTGGTTGAGAATCCAGCCTCTCAGGGCTGTGACTCTTAGAATTAAGTCCCAGGCCGGATCCTTAGCTTTTTCCGCCCTCCAGCTGCAGAGATGAGAGCATTGCTATTTCATTAGCAATTAGCATTGCCAGCCCCCAGCCGTCTGATCCCGTAGTCCTTGTATTACTAGGTCCCTCAAACCTCTGGTACCTTTCCCGGTCCTGGGCACACCCAGTGACAGTTTCAACAATTGCACCACTTTGGAATGCCAGGGGCTGCTGGTGCTCCACTTTCCAGCCCCAAATCTCGATTTTAGTGTCTGCTTCCTAAGATCGCTTCCAGCACCACTGTCTTGGGCCTGGGGCCATGGAAACAGATTCTGTGTTGGAGAGGCTGGAAGTTTATTGGGAAATGAACGGTCTCGGAAACAATACCTAGCAGGTGCACATGAAGCAGATTGAGCAGTTGCAGCAGAGGCCTCAGCTGATCCTACAGGCAGCGCTGGGGCTCAGGTGGTCCTTTATCCTCCTGCACTGACGAATCACTGGCCGCAGAACCCCAGGCCAGGCAGAGGATAGTATCTGGATGAGAATAAATAAAGCCTGGGCATTTATGAACATGAAACAATGCCTGGAGGCTCAGCTGTGGGCTATCGGCAGCCAATCCTCCCTACAGCTGGAGGAATGAGTGCTGGTCCCGAAGGGGAGAGAGAGGTAGTGCACTCCTGTATCCAATGACTGCCCTGAGGAAGAGGCTGACCCAGCAGAAGGCCAAGAGTGGAAGGGCAGAAGGATACCAGTTTCTTGGTGACATCCTTTAAGCTGCTAGATAAAAGCTTACCCAAAGTCACATTTCAATTGTACTTTTCAGTTAAGCATGTAGGTAAATTCTCCTTGTTGAAGCCATGTGAGTTGGGCTTTCTGCTGCTGGATGAAACCTTACCTGAAGCTGCTCTTATTTGCCCTTTTCATTTAAGCCTCCAGGCAAATTCTCCTCCTGGTTTAAACTGTGTGAATTTGGCTTCCTATTACTTGCAACATAAAGACCATCCATGAATCCACGTACAAACACTAATAGTTTATTGCCTTTTTAAAAATCAGAAGCTAAGTTTAAATTTGTGAATTGGAAAATTTATTGGTAAAACAGATTTCTGTATACATTAATGATGGCTCTTTTCTTGGTCCATAGTGCTACCTGAATATGGAGTGGGAATTACTTATGGAAATATATTTACAAGCTTATACTGCAGTATAATTGGTGCTTGTTTGAGTGCTTCATTAATATTTAATTTTGTATCATTTCTTGAACTAATTTATTGGCACATTTTCAGCATTCCACCAAGAGACTTAACATAAATCACATTAATAATAAATGACATGAGAGCTTTTTATATTTCTTTTCTGAGCTATCATTTAAAGATAATTTTCTATGACACAGAATTCTAAACGTACTATTGAAGGTAAGACTTTTTTAATGTCTGCTTCAGCAACCAACAGGAAATACAATATAATTTAAATTATATTTATGTCGTGGGTTTTGACGCAGTGCTTTCTGTTATTAACGCTTGTGAAGTGCGCCTCTTCATAAAGTGTTTTCAGCCATCCGTGAAAAAACAGGCTTGCTCAGACAAGTACTTGAAGCTAAAATGAAGCTATAGAAGCAAGTTCATCAGATGAAGCAAGAAGTTTTTCCTTGTGGGAACTGGGGCAGGCCATGCTTGTCTGAGTGGCAAGGACATAAATTCTACAGGTGGCCAATATTTCTTTTTTCTTTCTTTTTTTTTTTTTTTTAAGAGACAGAGTCTCGGAATGTTGCCCAGGCTGTATGTCATCTGCGATTTCTTTCCTCAGTGTTGCCTAGTTCTCCTTGTAGAGATCTTTCACCTCCTTGGTTAAGTATATTCCTAGGCATTTTATTTTCTTTGTAGCTATTGTGAATGGTATTGAGTCTTTGATTTGACTGTCAGCTTGACTGTTATTGGTGTATAGAAATGCTGCTGATTTGTGTACATTGATTTTATAACCTGAGATTTTGCTGAATTTATTTATCAATTCCAGGAGTCTCTTGGTAGAGATTTTGGAGTCTAGATACAAGACCATATCGTCAGCAAAAAGCCATCTTTTGACCTCCTCTTTCCCTATTTGGATACCCTTTATTTCTTTCTCTTGCCTGATTGCTCTGGCTGGGACTTCCAGCACTGTGTTGAATAGAAGGTGACAATGGGCATCCTTGTCTTGCTCCAGTTCTTAGGGGGAATGTTTTCAGCTTTTTCCCGTTCAGTATGACATTGGCTTCTGTGGTCAGGCTGTCATGCCCCATACGTCACCTGAACAAAACACAAAACTAACTCTTTAAACAAATTACATTAACCAGTAAGTAATTCAGAAATTTTGTGAGGAAAAGAGAAAATATGATAAACCACTGAAAGTATATCTTTAAATGCATGTCCTAATTAAAAATTAATCAGCAAAAATTTGGGAAAAATCCTTACCTTAAAATAGTTTCAAATTCTTAAAAACATTTATGGTAAAGCATGTGGATACGAAAATTAAATGCAAAGATGATTTCTTTTTCCCCACAATGCTTCCAGAACGGTCAGGATTCTTTTGATCGCAAGTGACAGAAATCCAGCATAGAGGGCAACGGGGGATTAAAATAGCCAAAAATGTCTGTTTTGTTACAAAATAAGAAGGAGAATTTCCCATTCCCTACTGGCATCTCATTCCCACTTCCAAGGGGACCCTAGAGCACTGCGGTAACTATTGGTCTTGTGTGTTCATCAGCCATCTGGAAATAGCACCCGTTTCTTTTGGAGCAAGTGCACCCAACTCCCTGCGGTCCTGATGGGGGTGCTGTCATCACGGTGCCCACCCTGCTCTGCCACAGGGTGGACATAGGCCCCGGGCTGAGCTGGCTCCTAGCATCTGCTTTCCTGTCTGACAGTTGCCACTTCCCCCATTACTTGAATTTGTGGCCTCACAGCCACTCCCTGAAGCCAGAAAGAGTGGAACCCACAAATTCCCTGGCCTCTCAGCCCCCTCTAAGAAGAGGACAGCCGCTTAGCTTGGCAGGGCCGTCTCGGGAGCGTCTCTGTCTCCGAGAGCTCACCGTGCTCGTTTCTAAATGTGCTCCCACCATCTGCTGGATGATTCATGCCCGGCTGGATACAAAGTCGGGGCTCAATTCGGGTCTTTGGAATGAATTGAATTCATTCCAAAATCAAAGGTGTCAAGCTTGGTGGCCTTAAAATCCTGGAATCATTTTGGGAAATGAGGACAACATTTGCCCTTGTACAATGTCTCGATGTGTCTCCCATTTTCATAAAAACGTGACAAAGGTTCTGGCAGGCCCCCAGGGTGACTGCTTCCCCATCTGGGATTGTGCCCCTCAGGACCAGAGCCCGGGCTCCTGCTCACGTGTCCCCGCTTCCCTGGGCTGGCCCGACAGTGCTGGGGGGCTTTCTTCCCTCCCTTGCTTTTATTTTCCCCATTTTTAAACTTCAGGTGCAGAAATTTGAATTCGTTAATTACATGCCTTAGTTCATGGCACTTTACTATCACTAGTTCACGTGAGGCCCCTCTCTGGTTTGTAACTATTTCTTTTATTATCCCCACATCCCTTTCCCAGTCTCCACGCCCCCAACAAGGCACATATTCTATTATGTGAATCTTTCATTTGCATGTGTTCTCATGTAAAGAGTATTGCTTTATTGTATTTTGTATTTTTTCTGTGCATAGATTTTAAATGTTCAGAAATGGCACTGGGTTATAGATCTCATTCTGTTTCTTGTTTGTTTCACCAGTAATATGTTTTTGAGGTCCAGGCCTACAGCCCTGGGTACATCTAATTCATTGCTTCTAACTCTGCAAAGTACCCACGGTGTGTGCACTGAGTTCTCTCTGTGGGCCCCAGGACTCGCTTCCCACCTTCCTCTCTGGGAAGCGCCATCAGGAGATCAGAGGGCAGGCGGGGGGTGATGAGGGCTGTTTGTTCGACTAGACAGGCAGGGGTGGCAGTGGCTGCATTCCTCTACCCAGGGCTCCTGTCCAGGGGCTCCTGCCTGCAGCCGGGAGGCCACTCCCTGCCCTTGGCCCTCAGGCATGGGGGTGAGGGTGTGGGGAGTGGATGAGAACTCCCTGTGGGTTCCAGTCCAGGGATGCTTCACTGTCCCTTGCTGAAATCTCTAAATGCCACCCACACCTTGTACATGATTCCATCTCGGAACTCTTCTCAGATGTCCTGTTCAATCTGTCTCCTGACTAATTGAGCATGTATTCACCGCATTGTTCCTTTCTACCCACCCGGTGCTGGACTCCCCCACTGCCGCTGACTTCCTGCCACCACAGATACTTCTGGGAGAAACATCCCCACTCCTTTTCACCTCTGGTCCTTTCCTTCCCAGTGTGAGGAGCGTTGTTGTCCTAGCCCTGGAAGCCACAGCATCTAGAGAGCATTTTGTCCTTGTCTTCTTAATCAGTTAACCCAGCAGTTCCCAGCCAGGGGTGATTTGACCCCCAGGGGACATTTTTGATTGTCATGACTGGGGGTGGGGGCCAGGGATGCTGCTAAGCAAATTTGCTCCATGCATAGGACAGCCCCCACAGCAAAGAATCATCCAGTGCAAATGTCAGCAGTGCTGAAGTCAAGCAAATCTTGAGTTACGATAATACCAATTTTTTGTTGTTGTTGTTTAGAATACCAATTTTGAAAAGAGTTTATTTGTATAATTTTCAAATATGTCTTCTAGTGTGAGCTGCATTTCAAAGCAGTACATTTGTGCATTTCTAACAAGGTTCAAAAATATGTAACGCTACACAAATTTGCATGTCATCCTTGCGCAGGGCCCATGCTAATCTTCTCCGGATTGTTACAGTTTTAGTATGTGTGCTGCCGAAGCGAGTGCTAAGATAATTCCACTTTGGACGTTAGCCTTAATCCTTTCTTGGGGTTTTTATTTGTTCCGAGGAGGTAGGGGAGACCTCCTCAGATCCTGCTTCATGCTTCCTGCGAAAAGAGCTTCATCACCTAAGTCCCAGGCCTCTCTCTGCCCTCTCCCTCCTTCTTTCCCAGGGCAGGAGGGGTAGCTTGTCTGATCGGAGTGTCTGAGTTTCCAGGGAGGAGCCAGGCAGGCACACTTAGCCCCTTCCCGCCTGCACGGGATCTGGGTGCCCACGGGAAACCACACAGGCTTAGTTCCTCCAGCCCTACGTCTAAAATATCAGGCTCCACCATGGCTGCAGAGAACTGTTGGTCCAGTTGTCTGTACCAACATGCCACTCTCCTCCTGCTGTGACAGTAATAAAGCCAAGATTTTGATTGTCATCTGCCTCACTTCTTTGCCAGTCCCTCCTCTGGTTTAGAACTGGGGGAGAGAGCATCGGAAAGTGTAATTCACTGGGACCCTTGGAGACCAACAGTCACTTTACTATTGCTGGAGCCTCCCTGTCTCCCCAGGCCAGTGCGGGCAGACACCCTGCGGGGCACTGGCATTAGCCGCACAGGCCCGTTGTTAGTGGGTGAGGGTTCTCCATTTGCACTTGATGGGAGAAGACGTCCCTGGGCTGGGATGGAAGAAGCAGCATGTTGGCTCACGTGTCTGCCCAGCGTAGGTGGGGCTGGACGCAGGGGTCCAGATGACTCAGTCGAGACCAGCCTCTCTCTTCCCACTGCTTGGCTTCTCTCTTCCGTGTTAGCTATATCCTCAGGCAGGCTGTCCCCTTGGGGTGGCTGCCAGCAGCAACCAGACTCTCTATGGCAAGTTCAAGTCCCACTAAGAACAGCAGGAGGTTTTTTCTGAGCATCTCGGCAGTGTTCTGATGTACCTGGGACACACCTGTCTCCTGAAGCAACGATGAATCGGAGCTCGAACCGTCTTCCCCGCACTCCGCCTGGACGCTGAGAAAGGAAGCACACCTCACCGTCTGCAGTAACGTGACTTGGCTTCGCCACTGTCTTCATTAGCATTTCTCTGCTCGTCTGGCACTGCCCTGCCCAAGCAAACGTTTTGACTGTTCATTACAGGAGCTTCTGGAAAGACCTATCAACTCTTCAACAGGAATCACTGATGGTTCGTGCCCTAAGATTCTTTGAATGCCGTGGCTTAAAATCCTGGCCAATCCCAGACTGTTGGGTCATGATCCTCGCTCAGATTGTGCCTTCCCCAAAGACCTGCTTTAAACTAAACTTCCAATTCTTGATACATCCCGACCTCACCTTCCCCCTCTGAGTCGGTGACCACAGGAAGCAATAAGCCTAGCTTTGTCATAACCCCTGGCTGTGTTGGCGATGTCGGGGAACCAGCTTCTGACGCTAAGTTGGGGGACTCCCTCAACCAGGAAGGGGTCGAGCTCCTGACGAACCCTTGTAAGTGCAGACGAGAGAGTTAGCTTCAAATATGTCCCAATTCAGAGGGCCCAGAATCTGAGGCCTCTGTTAGCAGGAAAGGAGAGGAGAGAAGAGCTGGGTGGGTTTCGCAGATTGGTTTCTCAGGAAGCAGATACTGGATGGAGTTTGGCTTGCAGGAGATTTGTTTATTAGGGAACAACATCTGAGTAAGAGAAGGGGGCAAGGCGAAGTGTGACACCTGGAGGGGGGCCTTGTTAAAGGGTAAGCTTATGCATATTAAAGTGTTAACGCAGTTGAGCACATAAGTATTCATGAACCGGGCAGCACCAGATGGCAAGCTCCCAACTGCAAGCTCCCTGGTGGGGACTTTTATGAGGTGTCCATGGAAGCAAGACAAAAAAATCTCGGGAGGTTAAAGCAGGAAGTCCCTACTTAGAGGTTAGTTAGCGGTTTCTGATTGGTAAAGTCTCCAGTTAGAAGCTAGTTGGCAGTTTCTGATTGGTTAAGCTTGAGTTTACATTGAGTTTGGGTTTCAGTTTGCTTACTTAGAACCCAAGGTACTGGAGCTGTCTCAGCCTAATAGCTTCCCAATTAGTTATCTCCATTATAGCTTAAATGGCTAGTCATTTAACCCCCCACCTCTGTCAGCCACTGGATGTGGCCCCCCAGGAAACAAAAGGCGTGTCTTGGGTGAGGCAGTGCTGCGCAGCTGGGGCGAACCCTGCAGGTGACAGCCCTCCCAGAAGCTGGGGTAAGTGCTTGCTCGAAGGCGGATGGGGCAGCACATTCCCGTCCCTCCACTGAGCAGAAAACAAGCAGAAGCCAGTGGCTTTGACTCCCTCCAGACAGGGGCTTCTTGGCACAGGCCCTAACTTGGAGAGGAGTGTCTTCAGCATAGGAAAAACATTTTTTTTCCCCTTTTACTCATGTTAAATTCATTGACTGGGGCCCCTATAACAAAAGAAGAGAGAAAAAAACCAGGAGTTTATTAACATGTTACAACAGGAAATATGTAACATCTCATGTGTACACGGGAGGTGCTCAGAGGATGAGTAAATCCCAAAGGGGTGGCTCATAGCATCTTCAACAAAGAACAGCAAATTTTTAGAGAAGTGACAGGACAAGGGAAAAGGACTTAGAATCTCTAGGGTCATCCAAATTGTGGGGAGGCAAATAAGTGGTAGATAAAGGCAAGTTAGAATCTGTTATCCAGATCGTTCCGGTACTGATAAGGGTCTAAAGTCTCCAGTGGCCAACCTTTGTCCTTCCTGGCAGGGGGCAGGGAGAGGGCGCCTTTGTGAATTTACCTCCTGCTTTTAGGCACCTGGGGGGAGGGCAGAGAGCTCTTCTTGTATCTGCTTCTTCTCAAGTGTCTTCAGCTCAAAATAATCTTTATGCCAAAGGGACATACTTTGGGGTGGCCTATTCTGATCTCCTACATCTCCTTGAAGGAAGAATTGGTGTTTCCACTCTTTTGCAGAATTAGACCTTTTATGACTAACTTGATGCTGTTTGGTTACTTGAAGGGACTGAATAAAGGATGACCAGAGTTGTCAGGGGGCCTGCCTGGGTTTTCAGCCCAGGAGGGGAGACGCTAGCCTTGTAGAATTAAGGGCGGTTAACTGTATCTCTGCGCCAAGTATGAGGGTCAAAACCCACCCAGGCCCTTGGTGATGAGAAACTGGGGCCAGCCGGAGAGTCCCTCCCTACAAGACAGCTCAACTGCCCCAGCTGGGCAACTCAACAGAGATTAGGTGACTAATTAAGGGGACTGGACCTGTGACAAGAAAAGGTGAGAAAGGAAGAAGGGGTGGAAAGAACCTGACTCTGTGTTGGCGTACCTGGACAGATGTGCAGCCCTCCTAGATGAAGACAACGTCCCCAACAATGAAAAAGATGAAAGTCTTCATCATTTCGTCAAGGTCAAGGGGCCCTTTGGAGACAATGCTAAACCAACCCCCCAGACATGTAGAAAGTCACCTTGTGCAGGGCCCGTTCTAAGTACTGTCTTTCTTATGGTATTAATATTTACATTTCTTATGCAGATTAAGTTAGTTTGAGTTGGGTTTCTGTTGCTTTTGACCAGGAGTGACGCCTGTATGTGGATTTGCTAATGGGGGCTTTCCAGGACCCCTGAGCTGGGGCTGTGGGAAGCGATCTCCCGAGACAGTGTCAGGGACAGTCATGTGAACATCTTCTCAGTTCCTAAGGGGCCACCACAGCCAACGGAGGCGTGAGCATCTCCTGGCCACCCCTTTTGAGGTTGTCAGAGAGGAATCATCTTGACCAGCTTCCTAGAATGTGTGAAGGTGGGGGTGGGGCAGACGTGGCTGGGAAGGACTCGCTACCCCTACTTTCTAAAGGAAAGTGCGGGGGAACAAGTCACTGAAATCTAAAACTTCCTTTTAAAAATCTGTTAATAACAGGTGGAGCACAGGGGAATTTTAGGGCAGTGAAACTGTTCTATACGATACATATCATTATATATTTGTCAAAACCCACAGAATGCACAGTGTGAAGAGCGAACCCCAATGTAAACTATAGACTTGAGTTAATGATAATGCATCAATAGTGGCTCAACTGTAACTCATACATCACCCTAATGCAAGATATTAATCGCAGGGGAAACTGGGTGCAGGGGGTAAGGGAGTATGGGTGCTTCCTGCTCAGTGTTTCTGTAAACCTGAAACGACTCTAAAATATAAAGTCTATCAGTTAATAAAGACAAAACAAGACAAATCTAATAATACAAGGTCATATTCCTAGTCTCTTCCAATTAACAAATCATAGTGTGTGATTACAACTGTATTTTCCGCAAAGAAAACCATTCAGTACACAGAAAAAGTGATGTACACCCCAATTTTATCACCCTTAAAATCAGTTATATACACGCAAACTTTAACTAACACAGACCGCCGGAATCACACGCTAAGAATATGTGAAAGTTGGCACTGTGCTTATTTTTACAGTTTCAACAAATCAATGATTTATCTTAGAGAAATACGAGAGCCTTGGACAAATAAGCCATATCTAAAGCTCTGAGAAACAAATTCACCTACATGTTTCCCATCTCTGGGCAGTCTCTTTCCCCAAGGCCAACATTCTTTGCCAAATAAGTCTTGATTCCAACTTGGAAGGGAGGAAGTTTATAAACACACAGGCACGGAGACACGCAAATGCTTCCTGAAATCTTGCAGTTCACCCGTTAGCGAGTCCGAGGTGCTCGTCCCTATCCCCAGATCTCCACCTGAATTGCTTCGCCTCATCGCTTTTCTCAGTGCACATTTCAGGGACCCCCCTCCTCCTTCAGGCAGACAACAGAGGTTCTGCTGCAAGGAGAGAAAGGACCGATGCCTGTGCCTCTCACAGCCTGTATTGGCACCTTGCCTTTTGACCCCCTTGGGGCAGCCTCCCTCTGCCGGCTGTCACACAGCCCTACAGCCCAACAGACCTCCTCGAATGTAACAGCACTGAGTATCATGTAACATCAGCGTGTACCATTGCGTGGAACAGCATGTAATGTCAGCCTTGCCCACATATTTTGTTCTTAACAGCCACGATTTCGGTGTGTCCCCGGTTCTGCACGCACGTGGCTAACCAGTTCCCGTCATTCATTTGCAGCCTAAACAGTTTCGTCGCCACTAAAATAGTCCTTTTGCAGCCACACAGGGAGGCAGAGCGATGCTGGTGTTGTGAGAAAAGCCAGAGCAGCCGCATTCCCACATCCCCATGTCGATCATCCTGTTCAGAATCAAAATTCCAGAAGTCACTGCCTCCCCCAGAGACACCAGACACTGAGTTCTCAGGCTAGCTTCTCGCCCCCTTCTCACCCACAGACACTTTCCTTCCTTCACGGCCTGGGAGACCACGGGGAATCCCAGTTCCTTGCATAGGCCCTAGGGGCAGGGAGCCTGGGTCCGAACCCTGGATCTTTGCGATTATAGCTAAGTGACTTTGGGCAAACCTCTCTGTGCATCCCGTTCTTATCTGTAAAGTGAGGATAAGAGTCACACCTTATGATTAAAAAATGTGATTTAAAAAAAAGTAAAAAAGAAAAAACAAACAAAAACAGTCACACCTACCACCTAAGATTGTACACAAGGGAAATACTTGTTCAGCACAAGTTCTGGATCCTGTGCAAAGGCCAAAAATAGGGAGTCGTAGTATTGTCATTATATTCTTACTTGTCCCCAGCAGGAGTGAGAGATCCCTCTCCCAATGTCACCTTGCTGGGCTGAGGGCTGGGCAGGCCCAAGCTGCACTTTTATTGACTTACCTACCCCGTGACATTAAACACTCCACTCTACCCCCGACTGCTGCAGTTTACAGGTGGTTTCTGCAAACCAAAGGGCTGCCCCTTCTCTCAGCCAAGATGGGACGGTCAGCCACCAAGCCACAGGACACCTGTGTTGACTCACAGCTGTGCCTTAATTCTTGTGGCAGAGCTGGGAGAGGCATGGTGGCTACAGTCCGAGAGCTGTCTGGTCCTGCTCTCTATGGCAACCGGGGCGAGGCCGAGACCCTCAAGAACACGTCACGGTCAATAAAACCTCTCCTTGCTTTGCCTCAAAACCTCTCCTTGGGTTTGGGGTGACAGGGCCAGTGATCGCAGCCTCCTTCGGGGTTTCATGAGGACCACCGGAGTACATCCCACCTTGGGTTCTTTGCAGATATTGTTCCCTCTGTGTGGAACCCCTGCCAGACTCATTTACACACACACACACACACACACACACACACACACACACAGCCTGTACCCAATAAACTACTGCTCCATTCTTTGATTCTTCAAAAGTCGGTTTCCCAGTGCTGAACACAACGCCCGGCAAACGGTGGGCTCTGTCCTGCTCTTCCTTGACATCCACTAGGGCGTCAATACTTTCCCTATCCACTGGGGAGGTGGTGGCACCCAGGGGAAATGGTAGGCGGAGAGTACCACGTCCAGGACATGCTGACCCTGCACGGCCATCGTACCGCCTGTGGCCCACCTGCATAATCCCTCAGCCAGTTTCCACCCAAACCGCCTGTCCCTTCTCATCTGAATTCCTCAAACCTGGGCCCTTGCTCAGGCACCTGCTCTTATAAAACCTCTGGAACTTTCTGTGTGAAAAGCAACAGAGAAACCCCCAAAGAAAGACTAGGAGTGATTTGACTACATCAAAATGTAAAACTTCTGAAGGTTAAAGAAACAATAAAGTTAAAGGCAAACCACAATCTGGGGAAAGTATTTGCCACCCATATGGGGGATAATAGATAGCATGTTCGACAAATATTTACTGAGTGTCTGCCCTCCACGGGGTGCCTGGGAGCAGCGCCGAGGGCTGGAGTGGCAGTTTATTAAGTAGTACCCTGTGTGCACGCGGACACTTCCGTAAATGTGCCCATGGGACTGGTGTCGGTGGAGAACTGTGGGTGAACAGAGCTTGGCACGTGGGAGGGCCTGAGAGAATGATGATGTGGCTGGACCCAGAGAGGGAGTGGACAAGGCCGGGAGGCGAGGGTGGGGACGTTGACAGGGGCCAGGCAGCCATGCTTTATTATTATTTTTTGTACTTTATTCTAAGAGCTGAGGGAAACGAAGAATGAATTTTAAGCAGAGGGCAAAAGGGTTTGCCTTTTGAAAAGCTCACTGTGGCTGGCCAGTGGGTGAGCGGACGAGCTGAGGAAAGGCGGGGTGCAGGAGACCTGGTAGCACGAACCACCTCGCAGGGGGTCGGGCGAGAGATGGCGACAGCTTGGAGTAGGCGGTGGCCCTGGCAATTGGGAGGAAAAATACTTTGGACGTAATTCGTACAGGACTTGATACCCTTGGGTGTCCAGGAGGAGGCTTGAGGGGGAGTCGGGGACAGGTTTTCCTACGGGGCAGGAATGGAATTCAGTTTTGCATGTGTAAACCTGAGATGCCGCAGACTTGAACGTATGCGTTGGTTCTGCGGGTCTGGAACCCAGAGGGCGGCCTGGGCTGAAACAGAAACTGGGTGTCATTGGCATCATGCTGACACATGAAGTCACAGGAATGGATCAGATTACACAGGAGAGAGAGAGAGACTGAGAAGGAAAAAAACACCAAAAAAAGAGATCCTAATAGGTAATTTTTGAGTAACGTAATTTCATTGCATTATATTTTTTATGAGTTAAAAGCACTCAAGGAAAGAATTTTAGATATTGCCACAATTTTTGTTTTGGCATTTCTTCATTTTTTTATTATAGTAATTATATATAACATAAAACTTGTCATTTGAACCATTTTCACATTGCAATTCAGTGGCATTGAATACATTCCCAGTGTTGTGCAACGATCACTATCTCCTTCCAGAACTTTTTCTTCCTCCCACGTGGGAACCCCATACCCATACCCTCCAGCCCCTGGCAGTCACAAATCTGCTTCTGCCTCCAGGCATTTGCCTGTTTGGGACATTTCACATAAGTGGAATCATACAGCATGTGGCCTTTCATGCCTGCTCTTTTCACTTTGCTTAATGTCATCGGCTCATCAGTGTTGCAGCATGGATCAGTGATGTGTCATTCCTTTTTATGACTGAATAATATTCTTTTGTATAGATATACATATTTATTCATTTTTCTGTTGATGGACCCTTGGGCTGTTTTCACCTTTTGGCTTAATAACGCTGCTATGAACATTCAGGTATAAAATTTTTTTTCCTAAGAGACAGATTCTTGGCCGGGTACAGTGGCTCATGCCTGTAGTCCTAGCACTCTGGGAGGCCGAGGCGGGCAGATTGTTTGAGCTCAGGAGTTCGAGACCAGCCTGAGCAAGAGCAAGACCCCGTCTCTACTAAAAAAATAGAAAGAAATTAGCTGGACAACTAAAAATATACATATAAAAAAATTAGCTGGGCCTGGCGGCATGTGCCTGTAGTCCCAGCTACTTGGGAGGCTGAAGCAGGAGGATCGCTTGAGCCCAGGAGTTTGAGGTTGCTGTGAGCTAGGCTGATGCCATGGCACTCTAGCCTGGGCAACAGAGTGAGACTCTGTCTCAAAAAAAAAAAAAAAAAAAAGACAGATTCTCACTATGTTGCCCAGGCTGGTCTTAAACTCTTGGCCTTGAGTGATCCTCCCACCTCAGCCTCCTGAGTAGCTGGGATTACACTTGCACAAGCCACAGATTTATTTTTGAACACCCATTATCAATTCTTTTGGGTATAGACCTAGGAGTATGGTAATCATATGTTTAGCATTTTCTCATTTTAAGAAAATTGGGAGGGTCTGGCCTCTGCTCACTACTGAGGCATCTCCTCTGCGATCTACCAGCTCCTGACACTGATCTCACCACTGTCGTGACCTGCATCCCTCTGCGTTGCACTGACCCATCTCCTTGCTTCCAGGCTGTGAGCGACTGTGGCAGAGATTCCGTCTCCACCACTCTGGTCCTGGGGTCAGCACAGTACCCAGCGATCAGTTGTTCTCAATCCATGTTCAGTAAATCACTAAATCACCCTACAACACCATCTCCCTGCCTGGGTTTGGAATAAGTGCCGTTCAGCGTGGCCTCTCTGGAAAGAGGTAAAGGCATGTGGACTTGGAGACGTTAGAAGCTGGAGCAAGCAGGAGCACATCCATGACACTGGCCACGCCGTCACCACGGCAGCTGCTGTTGCCGCATGCTCCCTGTGTGCCAGACCCTGGGGTAAGCTCTTCCTGGCACTCTACCCAGAAAATCCCCCCGAGCAATGGCGTTGCAGAGAGGTGATGCCCCAAAGGGACCTTCGGTTCCCCAGCAGCTCTGAAGCAGAACCTGATCCACACAATAGAAGAGAAACCCGAGCCGAGCGCGCACACGGAGGTCCTGCAACATGCACCATTCGTTTCATCCTGGCACAATCATCTACTGAGTAGCCGTTGTGTGCCGGGCCCTGTGCTGAGTGCCAGGCACGGAGGAGTGCCCAGTCCAAGGGATACACACGTCCTGCTTTCATGGAACGTGGACTTTAGTGAATGAGAATGACATAAACAAATGCTTATCCAAATAGGAACTCAATGCATTTGCGATAAATGTCACCAAAGGAGAAAATTCAGGGCACTGTAGGAGTGAACACCAAGGGGACCTAAACTAGGCTGGGCTTAGGGGAGGCCTCCCTGGGAGCTGACATTTCAGGCCAAGCCTAAAAGTGGGTGGGAGTTACCAGAGAGGGTGGTGTGGGTGAGCGGAGGAGCATTGCAGGCAGTGGGCACAGGTCCTGAGGGTGCCCTGGTGGCCCAAGCAGCTGCAGTTGAGTGAGTCAGAGGGACAGGTCAGGAGCTGGACAGCTCAGGGGTCTGGGGATTGGGGTCAGATTGTGCAGCGCCTTGTAGGCCACGTTAAGGCTTTTGTATTTTAGTCAGAGTGCAGTGGGAGAATCCGGCTCGTTTTTGTGAGGTGGCTGAGTCTTACTTGTGGTTTGTCCCTGGAAGGAGTTAATGAAGCGATTCCTCGGTTATTAATTCCCTTTTGAGTTCCACATTCCTTGCAGAGCAGTCTCCCATTGACGTAGCCACCAAGATGGCGCCCAGTGATCCTCGCCACCTGGTGTTCACTCCTGTGTGGTCCTCTTGCACCCCTCCCACACAGGCTTGCTCTGTGAGACCCATAGACTATGGTGGTAATGATCATATGTCACTACATAAAATGTTATAAGAGACTTTAGCTTCTGTCTCTCTTGAGTCACTCGCTGAGAACAAGGCTGGGCACGCAGGCAGCTCGCGGAGAGGCCCATGTGGTGAGAAACTGAGGCCTCCAGCCAACAGCCACGAGTGAGCTTAGGAGTGAATCCTCCAGCCTTCGGGTGGCTGTGGCCCCACTCAGCGGCTTGACCACGGTGTCCCGGGTCCCTGAGCCACAGTCACCCAGCTGAGCTGCTCCCAGATCCTGACTCTCAGAAACCGTATGAGATAATAAATATTTGCTGTTTTAAACTGCCAAGTTTTGGGGTAATTTGTAACACAGCAATAGATAATACTCCCATGAATACTGTTCTGTTCAGTTTCCCCATTTAGCAAATATTCATTGAGCAACTACTCTGCAAAAAAGAAATCATGCCGAAGAATCTTCAGTGAAAAGAAAGATAGGATGGAGGATACAATCTGATTTTTGTAAAAGCGTGTGTGTGAGTGTATAGAAAAATGTCTAAAACGGTATTTATGCAAAACAATGTTTACGTGTTCCCAACCGATCCCTCACAGGCTCTCACCGCATGCCAGTTTCCTGGGGGCATCTGTTGGTCTATACAGCCAGAGATCCTGCATTTCTCACAAGCCCCCAGGTGACCCTGAGGCTGCTGGTTCAAGGACTGCACTGTGAGCTGGGCTCTAACCAAACCTGGATTTAGACCTCAGGCTCTGGGTTTAAATCTGCCTTTGTCCCTAAGTTGTAGCTCTGCCTTTGGAAGGAGGAGAGAATAGAGCTGTCATTAAAACTCCCTTCTTGGCCAGACGTGGTGGCTCACGCCTGTAATCCTAGCAGTCTGGGAGGCCGAGGCAGGAGGATTGCTCAAGGTCAGGAGTTCGAGACCAGCCTGAGCAAGAGTGAGACCCCCCCCCCCGTCTCTACTAAAAATAGAAATAAATTAACTGGACAACTAAAAACATATATAGAAAAAAAATTAGTCGAGCATGGTGGCACACACCTGTAGTCCCGGCTACTTGGGAGGCGGAGGCAGGAGGATCACTTGAACCCAGGAGTTTGAGGTTGCTGTGAGCTAGGCTGATGCCATGGCACTCTAGCCCAGGCAACAGAGTGAAACTCTGTCTCCAAAAAAATAAAAAATGAAAAAATGAAACTCCCTTCTTTGTCATTGAGCCTTCCTGGGCACTGAATGGGCCTGGAAATCAGCTTTTCAAGTCACTCCACTGCTCAGAAGGGGCTGAGCCCCCTGGGCCTCTGGTCTCTGTGGGTCTTTGTCGCTCGGTGTCCCTGCAGTCCCTTCTGTCTCCAGGCGATGGCAGCAGAAGACAAGAAGTCCCAGAGGGTGGCCACCCACCAACTGGGTGACTGGTGGGCACTTGTAAATGTTTTTAATATCCTTTTAATCAGCTACGAGATGCACTGTGCCAATTCAGATTGGCATTTTCATTTCTTTAGGATTTAGGCTCCAGCTTTTTTTCTAAGAAGAATTGAAGCCTTATGCTATGTGGGAGAATTCAGGATCAAAAATAGATCAGAAACCATGCAAAGATCTTACCTGTCACCAGAGCTGAACCTCAGGTGCTAAATTTAGAGTTTCAAGGCAGTGAAGGCCCAAGGGGAAGAACACTGGGTGTTCTGGGCCAAGAAAGGAGGCAGTGGCCCTGGACCGAGCTGGCCTCAGGGTCAGGCTTGGGCTAGGGGCTGAACACTTATTAATGTTTTACATTCTGTCCTCATAGACCTGTGGAGATCTCGTCCCATTTTACACGTGTGGAAACAGATTCAACAAGGCTGGCACGGTGGCTGTCCCTCAGCTTGTTAAGTGGCAGAGCTGGGACTCAAAGTCTGAATCCTTTCTCCTACATCCCTCAGCCTCCTCTGGGTGACACGATTTTCATTTTCGGGCCCAGCTGCCATATTCCTATTTACAGAAAGGAGTCTTTTTTGTTTTGTTTTGTTTTGTTTTTCTTGAGATTAAGCTCATCAGAGTGTATTGAAATGACCTGGGACTGCAGTGGTCAATGGTTTCCAGGACAGTTGTCCAGGCTGCAGACTCTGTGCCCACAATGGGTTTATGCTAAACCATATTAAAGGCTGAAGAAAAGAGGAAACTTGAAGTCCATTGAGACTGGACTTTTGTTTTCTGACAATTTGCTCCCCTCTGGCCACGCTGGCCTTCTTGGTGGTCCAGCAACACACCAGAGAAGCTCCTGCCTCCGGCTTGCGCTCCTACCGTTCCTCCGCCTGGATGTGTTTCCTCAAGATCTTCAAGGCTCATTTCATCTCCCACCTTCAGGTCTTCACTGGAATGACTTCAGGGGGCCTACCCTGGCCTCCCTGTTCACAACTGTGTCCTCTCTGCCCCACAGCTCTGATCTACCTGACTTTGCCCTATTTTTTTCACGGCATTCGGCACCTTCTAGCATACTATATAATTTGTTTATTATACATATTGATTTATTTCTATGTTTACTATATTGTTTGATTGCCTTAATACAGGCTCCATGGAGATAGTGTTTGTCATCTGTTTTGTTCACTGCTATATCTGGCAGAGCTTGAAACAGCGACAGCCACATAGTAGGAACTCAATAATGAATGAATGAATACACAAGTTACCCTGAGGGTTACATGTCAAACACATGCTGGACCTATGAGGGCAATATTTTCCCAAGGACAAGTGAAATGTGAGGTTCATAGGTGAACGTGCAGCTGACATGCGGGGGACATGTGACCGATTATGGCAGGCACTGGACCAAAACGTGATGAAGCTTTGCAGGGAATGTGTAATGCACATGTAGACATATGTAGACCAAGTGACAGGATGTCCCAGACATGCGGTGGGAATGAGCACGCTGACAGCCATGTGACATACTCAGGCAGGACAGGGGGCAAGCACATGGAAAGACAGGCTTGTCAGAACGCCTTAGGAATGCCTGTACTTCCAGGGCCCTCTTCATTACAATTCAGAGGTCTCTTTGCAGAAACAGATGTGTCTCCCAAGCAAACAGTTTTTGCTTTCCTTAGTCTAGCTAAAAATTTGTCAATTTTGTTTACAGTTTCAGAAAACCAACAGTTTCATTGTTCTCTTCTATTGTTTGTCTAGTCTCTATTTCATTTATTTCTGCTCTGATCTTTATTATTTCCTTCCTTTTGCTAACTTTGGCCTTAGTGTGTTTTTCTTTTTCTGGTTTCCTGAGGTGTAACGTGAGGCTGTTTGAGGTCTTTCTTCTTCTGTGGTATTGGTGCATGTTGCCATAAACTTCCCTCCCAGAACTGCTTTTCCTGCATCCCATAAGTTTTGGTGTGTCCTGTGTTCATTTAGTCTGTCTCAAGATATTTTTAAATTTCTCTTTTAATTTCTTCTTTAACCCATTGGTTGTTCAGGATCACGTTGTTTAATTTCCACATATTTATGAATTTTCTGAAACTCCTCCTGTCTTTGATGTCTAGTTTCATCCCATTGTGGTTGGAAAAGATATATGATATGATTTCAATCTTCTTAAATTGGTTAAGACTTGTTTTGGGGCCTAACAGATGATCCATCCTGGAGAATGTTCCATGAGCTCTGGAGAAGAACATACACTCTGCTGCTGTTGGAGAGAATGTTCTGTGTGTGTCTGTTAGGTCCATTTGGTGAGTGTAGCGGAAGTCTAATGTTTCCTTATTGATTTTCTGCCTGGACAATCTGTCCATTGCTGAAAGCGAGGTATTAAAGTTCTCTGCTTTTATTGTATTATTCTATCTCTCCCTTCAGATCTATTAATATTTGCTTCTGGGTACATATATATTTACAGCTGTTATAGCCTCTTGATGAGTTGACCCTTTTATCATTATATAACGACCTTCTTTGTCTCTTTTTACAGTTTCCGACAAAGTCTATTTTATCTGAGTGTAGCTATCCTGCTCTATTTTGGTTTCCACTTGCATAGAATATCTTTCCCATCCCTTCACTTTCAGTCTGTGTGTCCTTAAAGGTGAAGTGAGTCTTACAGGCAGCATATAGCTGGGTCTTTTATTATTATAATTATTAATCATTCAGCCTTGCTTTCCTTAAAAAAAAAAAAAAAGTAGATCCCCCCTCCAAAATATCCTTATGCCTAGTGTCTTTTCCCAGAATGCAAGATACGTTTTTTTTTTTTTTTTTTGCCCTAGACTCTGTTTGCAACCTAGTGAAACCTATGGACTTCTTCTCAGAAGAATATCTACATGCATTTTAAATGCACAGAATAAAATGCATTGGTACAAAAGAAACAAATTGTATTAAAATGCAATAATAAAAATATTTGGAAAAATTATAATAATATAATGCATGTGCTTCTTTATGAAAACGCTAAATAATGAAACCTAGTGACGAGTCTAATAACTAAGCTGCTTGCAAAGTGGTTTTGAGTGTACCTGATATTTTAAGATACTGATAACAACTATAAAGTGACATAAAATATCTGTGGTTTCCATGTGACAAATTCACAGGTACTGCTAACACCACTGTGGTCTGCTACCTACCTTTATAGTGAAGGAAATGCTAAATTTCAGTTAGAGGTCTGTGAAAATCAATATGTAATGTTTTTCCCATTTTAGCTCACAGACTCCTCGAATTCTATTCAGGAAACTATTGAAGGCCTCATGTTTAGAATGTGCCCTCCAGCCACCCTCTAGAACTGCAGGCAACTTTATGCAAACAGTGTGTCCTGGCTACAGAAATTCAGCTTTCAGACTCTTTTCCATCAAAGGGATAAAAACACCTAAATCTTAGTAAAGAAGAACTATAGACCATCAAGGCTTGATTTTAGTTGGATCTGGAAGGAGGAAGAAACAAGTCTTCCTTGAAGAAACAAGGAAGTCTTCATCACCAGCCAGGTACCCCTCTATCTGCGCACAGGCTGTCTGGACACTGCCCATTGCAGAGGGCCAGAGCCAGCATGAGGTGTCCTGGGTGTCTTACTCTTCTGGGCCAGGATTGAAAAGTCCCCAAATGGAGTGTGAGCCAGAGGAATCATGAGCTCTGTGCATCTAGGGCAGAGGGCCTGGTGGAACTGGGACCAAACAGCAGAGAAAAGGAATGGTGGCCCATCATCCAGGTTGTGTCCAGAGGGCTCAGCCACCTGGGAGGAGGCACTGGCTCAGGCCATCTCCAAGCAACCTGGTCAGGATGGGTAATTGCCAGAGGGACTGCTAGGAATTCTTGAAATGAAACTGATCTGATTCTCGTGGCTTATTCCTGAAATTCTGAGGGCTCCCCAAGGCTTTTCCTGTAACCGAGACTCTGCGAGGATACCCCAGAGAGTCCTGACGCTTTCCAGGTAAAAGGCAGTCCAGGAACAGATCCATTTCAAGTGTGAGCGGTAGATACATGGAAAATAGATTTGACGACAATGCATCCTGGATTTTCTAGGATAGCTCTGACCTCAAAGACACTGTGTCACTGTCAGATCATGTCCCAATTTGGGGCATGGGAATTAGAGTGATTTATACGTATGAATCAGCTTCGTGTTTTGCAGACAAGGGGAACATTTCTCGCTGTTTAAGAACTTCTGTGGCTGGGCCCGGTGGCTCACGCCTGTAATCCTAGCACTCTGGGAGGCCAAGGTGGGCGGATTCTTTGAGCTCAGGAGTTCGAGACCAGCCTGAGCAAGAGCGAGACCCCATCTCTACTAAAAAAATAGAAAGAAATTAGCTGGACAACTAAGAATATATAGAAAAAATTAGCCAGTATGGTGGCGTATGCCTGTAGTTCCAGCTATTCGGGAGGCTGAGGCAGAAGGATTGCTTAAGCCCAGGAGTTTGAGGTTGCTGTGAGCTAGGCTGATGCCACGGCACTCTAGCCCGGGCAAAAAGAGTGAGATTCTGTGTCAAAAAAAAAAAAAAAAAAAAGAACTTTTGCTAGGGTTTGTGAATTGCATTTTTTGGTTCAGAATTGGGCAGAATTGCTTTTAGAGAGATGATTACTCTTTGGATTAGAAAAAGCACCTTGATAAAAGGGTTTGTTCATGGACAGCAAGACCTCCTAAGAATAGAAAGTATTAATATTAGATAAAAAGCGTGAAAATGCTCTTCAGGGCTGCAGGCTGGACTTTGGGGTTCTTTTGGGCACACAAGGAAAGGAAGAGAACCCTTACTGCAGGCAGGGCCCAGGGAATTACCAGGCAGGTATACTGTAGGTGGGTATACTCAGGGATGATGAGTATACACCGTGCATGTGATTTGAGATGTGACCCTCTGAGCAGGTTCTACAGAGGATTGGGTTTGAGGCTGCCTAGAAGCTGTCCTCTTCCCCAGGCCTCCCACTGAGGTACCATTTGACTGTGCGAGGCCCAGTGGGCACCAGAGGGCAAGGGGCTGGAAGATGCCAGCGATTGTGGTTTCCTGGGTCCCCCTGGATTTCTGGGAGTGGGGGCCAAAGGATTCTGCCTGTCCTGGGTGAAGATCCGCCAAGTCTTAGACAGCTCAGAGGGGGAGCTCACCAAGCCACTTGTTTGTCAGCCACTTCTTCCTGAAACCCAGCATAAGTGCCTCATGGGGTTGTAAAACCTGCCCGCAGCGAGCCAGGTCACTGGGATCCAACACACACTGTGGTTCTGGGGACAAGTTCTTGCTATACACTTCCAGTCCAGGCCGTTGAGTCATCTGTTTAGCAGGGACCAGTCTCTGCCCTCTCTGTTATCCCCATACATTACATGGCCCAGGAGGAATCGGAACCCCTGAAAACCTGCCAAGGCCCATCGCACCCCTCTCTGTGACCCTGAATCTTCAGGAAAAGTCAGACACACAGAGCAGCTTTGTCAGCAGTGCTTGGGTGCTGGGGGGCAGGAAGCAGGGCTGGGTCTTGGGTTGGGAGTGGTAGGAGGAGAATGTCAGCTGCCGGAGCCAAGGAGGCTAGCAAGGAACTGCGTGACTATGCAGAATGGGCCTCTGCTCTCCCTTGAGCCATCTTATTTTATATTAAAGATAAGGGTGGCCTGAGAAGGCTGGAAGGCTTGGGGACTCACAGGCAGCCAACACTTGAGTAGGCGTCTGATCTCTTTTCAGCCTTGGTTAGGAGGATATTTATTGGCTTGGTTTAATCTATATCCTGCATGAGAGTTTTGCAAAGGGGTGAAGACCTCCTTTGATCCTGTCTTCCTTGTGTGAGAGCTCAGCCACAAATAGAGTGTGGGGCCCTTTCAGTTTTTACCGCCAACGAATCTGACTTTGTTCTTTCCATTCTCATTTTCCTACACCAATCCTTCTGGTCCCAGGTCCCAGGTCTCCAGTTATGTTTCAATGCTCTTCTATTTTTATCCTTTCCCTTTTGTTTTGTAGCAGGAGCAGGTACAGATGCATCTCTCTCCAGCTGAGGACTTTGGAAATCTCCACAGGCTTTGGAACGATCACAAGGCACGGCAAGAGCAGCAGCTGTGCAGAAACAAATGAGACCCCCCATCAGGAAACCTGTGATTTAATTCTAGCCTTGCCACTCACTGGCCTCAGCCTTAGGGAGATCATGGCCTTTCTCAGAATCAACAGATTCTTCATCTGTAAAGTGAGGGAGTTGGTCCAGCAAGCTACAATGGGCTCTTTGGGTTGCAAGTGACAATCAACCAACTCAAACTGGCTTGAGCAAAATGAGAGATGTATTAGTTTCTGGTTGCCAAGAAAGGGAAGAGTAGCCAGGCTATGGAAAGTCAGCTGGATCTCAGGAACACACAGGACCCAGCATCAGAAGGTTATCAGGACTTACTCTGTCTCCTGTCTTTGCTTTCCTTTGAATGTTGGCTTCGTTTCATTTCACTCAACCAGGTTTCTTCACATAGTGGCTAACATGGCCTCCAGGGGCTCTGGGTTCTCCATCTCACAACTTTACTATCTGAGCAATCTAGATGTGGGACAGATTCCCTGAGCTCTAAATTTAAAATTCTCAGGGAAGGGCTCTGATTGGCCCAGATTGGGTCAGTGCCCATGCCTGAACCAATCGACTGTGGCCAGAGAAGCAGAGTCACTCCGTGCAAAATGGCTGCCCCCAGGCTCACAGTCACTATGTGAGTGGGGGTGGGGGCACGTGGAGACAGTTCCAAGAAAAGCCAGGGAGCTGGGCATGTGGGCAAAAACTATATGTGGTATAACATGTTCTGAATCTTTGTCGACGAAAGTTCTGCTACTGCTGTGTCAGAACACAAAATCCGTTTCTTAAGCCTCTAATCAAACTTCTTAATATCCTTTGTGCTGTGAAAATGTTGGCAGGAAACTAAAGCAAATTTGCAATAAATGATTGGTCAAATATCAGCTAACACAGTTGAATTTTCTCAAATGGATAAACTTAAAATATAATCCTGCACAAAGATACAGCTGGATGATCAAGAAACTATCATCTCCTCCTTTTTCTTTTTTTAAAGCCTATCCGGTATTCCCAGGAGGTCTCGCATCCAAGTCCTAACCAGGCTCAATCCTGCTTAGCTTCTGAGATCAGACGAGATAGGGCGTGTTCAGGGTGGTATGGCCATAGACCCCTCCTTCTTTTTTCTGTACATCTCCAGTGTGAGCAGAAGTCACACACTTTGATATAGGAAAGTCACTGTCACGTGAGAGGGAAGGGGAAGGTCCACTGGTCCTTGCATTCGTCCCTGCAGTGAAGCATCTGCAAATTACTGTCCCCTGCTCCCAAATTACTGCAGTTTAAATAAACTATAAAAGGTCATAAAGTGTGCTTTTTACTGGGCCCTAGAAGCACATGCTGGTAGCATGAAAATGAATTTGATCTAATGACCTTTGACAACATAAAAAACTCTTGAACCTGGAGCCTGGAAACATTAAAAAAAAAAACTTTTTATTTTGAAATCATTATAGATTCACAGGAAGTTGCAAAGACAGTAGAAAGAGGTCCCTGGAACTTCATCCAGGTCCTCCCAAGGGTTATGCCTTCTGTCATGGTAATGCCTGGTGGTTACCTTTTATGTACAGTATCAAAACAAGGAAATTGACATGGGTACAATGTGTGTGTGTGTACAGTTCTATTTCATTTTATCACGTGAGTAAATTTATGTAACTACCACTTCAAATAAGATACAGAGGCCAGGTGGTGGCTCATGCCTGTAATCCTAGCACTCCGGGAGGCTGAGGTGGGAGGACCCCTTGAGCTCAGGAGTTAGAGACCAGCCTGAGCAAGCCTGAGACCCAGTCTCTACTAAAAATAGAAAAATTAGCCCAGTGTTGTGGTGCATGCCTGTAGTCCCAGCTACTCGAGAGGCTGAGGCAGGGGACTGCTTGAGCCCAGGAGTTTGAGGTTGCTGTGAGCTATGATGATGCCACTGCACTCTAGCAAGACTCTGTCTCAAAAAAAAAAAAAAAAAAAAAGATACAGAACTCTCCCATGATCACAACGATCTCCCTGGTGGGATCACCATAGAGTCACAACCACCCTCTCCCCCATGTCAACCACTGTGTCTCCATCTCTGTCATTTTTAGGAGACTTGAGTTTTATTTTATTATTATTTTTTTTGAGACTGAGTTTTAAATCCATCTTCTGACCCTCCCAGCTGTGTGACCTTGGATGAGTCACTTGTCGTTTCTGGATGTTGGTCTTCTTACCTATAGTAAGGTGAGGTTGGACCCCATCCGCATTACTCTCAAATTTCCACAGGATGACTTGCTCTCAAAACTCCACGGAGATTAGGAGAAGGAAAATGGGGTTTTATGATGAGATAAACTGGGAAAATGATGCTTTAACTTATGATAAAGTGTCTTCTGTACTGTGAATTCTCAGCCCTCCAATGTGCTAAGGTGAATTGTGGATCCGCCGGCATGGGATGCGTATGTGGCATTTTCCATATTTATTTGAACATAGAATGCTTCCCCCGCTCCTTTTGAAAAGGGAATGCAGTTTGAGATATGATCTGCGAGGTCCCTCACAGATAAGAATGTCTGGGAATATATCCTCTGTAGTCGGTTGAATTGTGTCCTCCAAAAGATATATCCACCCAGAACCTCGGAATGTGACCTTATTTGGAACAAGGGGTTTTTTGGGATATAATTAACATAAGGATGTTGAGATGAGATCATCCTAGACTAGAGTGAGCCCTAAATCTAATGAAGAGTGTCCTTATCAGAGACAGAAAAGGGGAACACGCGTAGACACGGAAGAAAGGCTGTATGAAGAAGGACATGGAGATTGGACAGCAGCCACCAGCCAAGGGATGCCAGGGAGCATCAGCAGCTACCAGAAGCCGGGACAGGCATGGGATGGATTCTCCCTCAGAGTCTCGAGAAGGAATGAACGCTGCACACATCTTGATGTAAGACTTCTGGCCTCCAGCACTGTAAGAAAATACATTTCTGTTGTTGTAAGTCACCCGCTTTGTGGTTGTTTGTTACAAGAGCCTGAGGAAATGAATACACCTTCTTTTATGACTCTTAGGGATTTTGAAGCAAGGAGGGGGCTCTTTTAAGTCTCTTGAGCGCCCCCAAGCTCCTTCCCTCCTCAGGGTCTTTGCACATGCCGGCCTTTCTGCCGGGAGCACTCTTCCCCGTGCTCTCTGCATGTCAGTCTACTTCTCACTCTTCTGGAATGAGCGCCATGTCATCTCCTAGAGAGATGCTGCCTGACCACCCTATGTAAAGCAGTTCCTGCCCCGTCATAGATCTGTAATATTACACATGTACTCCCCTCCCCCAACACTTAGTTCGTGGTGTGACCACAGACTCACTTCTTGGATTGTTGGGTTAGCGTGATGTGTTTTTTGTTGTTGTTGTTGTTTTTGGAGACAGGGTCTCACTGTGTCACCCAGGCTAGAGTGCCATGGCATCATCATAGCTCACAGCAACCTCAAACTCCTGGGCTCAAGCAGTTCCCTGCCTCAGCCTCCCGAGTACCTGGGACTACAGGCATGCACCAACCACACCCAGTTAATTTTTAAACTTTTTGTAGACACAGGGTCTCGCTCTTGCTCCAGCTGGTCTCCAACTCCTGGTCTCAAGCAATCCTCCCTCCTCACCCTCCCAAAATATTAGGATTACAGGCGTGAGCCATGCACCCGGCCTAGCTTGTGTTTTTTATGAGGACAGGAATGGTATCTGTTTTGTGGGCCTCTTTCACCCAGTCCGTGGAGTAGTGCCTAATACACGGGGGATGCTCACTAAGTAAAGAAAGGGAGGGAAGGAAAGAAGGAAGGAGGGAAGGAAAGAAAGAAAGAAAGGAGGGAGAGAGGAAGGGAGGGAAGGGAAGCACAGTAGCTCTGTTTGGATTGGGAACTCGACATCAAACAGATGGTGTTTAGGGGTGTTTGCAAGGCCTGAGAAGCTCATTTCATGGCTGTTTCTCTTGAAGGACCCTTTTGGGCTTTGATATTGAGGTGGCTATGACCACAGGCAGTCAGTCAACAAAGAGAGATGCCTCCCAGGAGCTAGGCATTGTACCAGACTCTGGATGGGATGGTGAAGTTGACAAGTCCCTGTCCCTGAGGAGCTCGGGGCCAGGGAGAGGAGACAGACTGTAAACACGTAAGCACATTCATAAATAAGGCGGTTCGCGGCAATGAGATGAGCTGGCAGGAAAATAGAATAGGATGGTGTAACAGAGTGGGACCAGGGGCTGCTTCATGCAGGGTGGTTGGGGAGGGCTTCCCTGAGGAGGGGACAGCTAAGCTGGAACCTGAAAGGTGATAAGATGGCAGCCAGGTAAAGACGGGGCGGGGGGGGCGGTTCCTAGCAGAAAGGCCACTAGAGGCCCTGCACTAAGCCAAGATGTGGGGTGGTCAAGGCACCGAAAGAAGGTGACTGTGGCCGGGACGCAGTGAGAAGGGAGGGAGAAGCAGGAGATGGCGTCAGAGGGGAAGGGAGGGACCGCACCTCCTAAGTGCCCCCGGCTGCCATCAGGGGTTTGGAGTTTATTCTAAGTGCAATGGGCAAGGCTTAGAGGATTTTAAGCAAGGGAGTGACATGTCTTATCTATGCTTTAGCAAGATGCCCCTAAGTGCAGTGTGTAGCACAAACTGCAGGGGCCAGATGAAGACGAGCGTGATGCTGGAGAAGCAGTGAGGTTAGTCTGGGCTTGAGACAACCGTGGCTCGGTCAAGGGCTGCAACGGTGAAATGGTGAACTGTTGACGTGCGTCTACTTTGGAGGTAGCCCCAGGAGGACGAAGGGGCGCGGGAAAGAAAGAAATCAAAACAAAGAACAGGCCCTTAGTTTTTTAGCCTGAACAGCTGGGTGAATGGGGTGCCACCTATTTATGATAGGACACCTTGGGAAGGACTGGGTTGGGGGGGAGGGGAGGGAAAGTGGAGCCTACGTTGCTTGCAAGATGCTCATTGGCATCCAAGCGGAGGTGTTGGGTAGGTAAATATAAGAGTCTGGAGTTCCAGGGAGAAGTCTTGTCTGGAGATAAAGATCTGAGATTCATCAGACAATAGATGGTCTGTGAAGCCACTGGACTGGATGACAGCCACTACGATCAGAGAGGCAAAGACAGACCTTCAGGTCCACCATCACTCAGAGAGGGTGCAGGAGGAGGGGGAAAGGAAGGAGCCCGGAAGGAGCAGCCAGGGAGCAGGAGGAAAACCAGGGAAAGGTGGAGTCAGGGAAGTCTAAACAAGAAAGTTGTTAAAGAAGGAGGCAGTGGCCAAGTGCGATAAATGCCACTGAGAAATGAGGCCAGAGAATGGACCTTTGGCTCCAGCAAGATGTAGGTCACTCATGATCTGGACAACAGTCATTTCATGTAATCATGGGGACAAAAGGCTGACTAGAGCAGCACGGAATGCAATGGGGAGGGAGGCAATGGGAAAGCAGACGCCAAGGCACTGAGGGCATAGGGGACATGGGAAGGCGGCACATCATAAACAGGTGATAAGGCTCCAGGAAGGAGGGAGGAACCCTGCTGCTGAGGGAATAACTGCAGGGGTGAGGCCCTGGCTGGAGGGTAGCATGGGACCCTGTGGCCAATTGGCCAATCGGGATGCGGCTTCCACTGCACCTGAGGGAAGGAGGCTCGTGTGGGGACTGGGCTGGCAGGGGTGGAGGGGGCAGGGGTGGACATGGGGTGGTTCCTGTGTGACTGCATCCATATTTTCCCTGAAGCATGTGTGATGGCGCCAGCTGAAACTGAGGTTGAGGGGTGGGAGACTTGAAGAGAGTCGGAGGTATGAATTAGTCACCTCAGGAGAGAGGATGAGAGGTGGCTAAGACATGTCGGAGGAGCTGAGGGCCAAAGTGAGACTTGCAGTCTTGATTTGGAAGCAAGTCCATTCTCACAGGTGCGCTGGGACTTGAGGACTAGTTGGGTCCAAATGGAGTTTGGGGTTTCGCCAGGTGTGTACACTGGATGGAGAAAAGGGGAACAGGGGTTTGGTGCAGGGAGTGATGGTAAGGACGGATCAAGGACGTGGCAATGGCACTTCTTGATTGGACGGGGGGAGGGGAGGGCAATGGCCTGGGGGGCTCGGTGGCTCACAGAACTGCCAGCATGGCGGTAATGTAGCACCTGGAGACCAGGAGGTGACGTCCAGACAGTGGGAGGTTGGAGGTGGTCAGGGCTGGTGAGATGAAGCCCATCCTCTGTGTGTGTGGTGAGATGGGGCGAGGGAAAGGCTGTTGGCATTAAGGAATTCTCTGAATTCTCTCACTGGGCCCTTCCCAGCCACCTGCTGCCAGAGCCAGAAGGGGCTGACGTCTTCATTGTACAGATGCGGACTCTGCCGCCTGGAGATGTTGGTGGCAGAAAGCAAAATGTCAGAAGCTGGTGCTCTGCATCTCAGCTGGAGGGGGTGGGGAGATTCTTGCTGGGGTTCTCCCCACTTCCCCCAGCTGCGGCCCTTTCCTCCTCCCCTCTCTGTCCCTGGGGCAAGTGCTCTAAGACCCTCCCCCTTCACATCCCTTCCCCCTCCCCTGCAGCTTTTCCTGCAGATACAAGTTCAAGTGCACAGCCATGAGGAACACCTTCGTGTTAGCCAGGCCGTGTGTTTCTTTACAAGTATCCAGGGGCAGAACTCCACATTCATTCATGCGTACACTCATTTAATCATTCCTTCATTCCACGATTCCATCTTTCATTATTCATTCATTGGGTTTGAGCTGCTAAACCATCCTCAAGGGATGAGTTCTCCGTCATTGTGAAATCGCTCAGCCACGCAACCACCCAGCCAGCATCAGCTCAGTTTCTCTCTTCCGGTGGATACTCACTGCTTGACATGAGTCCTGCGTAAGTGGGACATGTGGGTTTCACATGTCCGGCAGGTGCCCAAGCTTTCCATGTCCATCATGTCTCTGTTCCCTGGGTCACGCACATGTCATGTGTGTGTCAACATATCTAAAATCCTTCTAGCCTCTTCCTCATAGCAGAGCTGATAACATATCAACGGCCATGGATCAAAGTTCACAAGGTGAATCTGCACGAGCTTCTAAAGCTGCCTGTATTTCCCAGTAAACAAATCTTCTCAACGTACAGAAACAATGCTCGCTCAGAAACAATGCTCGCTCGTTGTAAAACACACACCCAATGCCCAAGCACCTGAAGTCAAAAGCCTTCTATGCAATTGGCTTCTTCCCTTCCTGGTGCCAATAACTGTTAAAAGTGCAGCGAATGTGGTTTGGTTCATACCTTTCTGGATCTTGTCTATATATTTGCAAAGAAAAAACTATACATATATAAAGTATGGCGTATATACTTAGAAATTGAGATCATAGGCCTTCTTCTGCAATTTGTCTTTTCTCTGTCACAATCAATGACGGCCATTGTGCAGGGTTGGCGCCACAGATTCTTTGTCCTTTTACAAGGCGGCACAGCATTCACGGTATGGATGTACTCGGTTTATTTAACAGGCTCCTGTTAATGGGCGTTTAAGATGTTTTCATTCCCCGCCCCAGCTATAATGCTGCGATGGACATCCGAGTGAGCTCTTTGGTGTAAGCGCTTCTGAAGGCTTATTTCTAGACCTGGAATTGCTAGGTCATGTATACTTTACATTTTAATGGATACCTAGTGCTGGGCATAGTGCCTCACACATAGTAGGAGCTTTGTAAATATCTGTGGCATGAACAGATGGTGCTAGGTCGCCCTCTAAGAAGGTCACACCATTTCTACTCCCACCGAGAATGACGAGCAGAGCCACAGAAATGGCCATTTCTGCCACCAGGTTGCAGCAACACCAGGCCTCAGGACAGCCACTCTGTTGCTGCAGGCAGGAGCGGTGAAAAGCCCTGTGTGGTCTTTCATGAAAGGAAGGCAACGTCCAAGCTGAGGGTGACCTTCTCTGAGTCTCTCAAGCCCACTGCTCAGTATCCTCCCACTGGGGCGAGCGTTCACCACGGTGAGGGCAACATACGCTCTGGGACTTCTCTAGCTGGAACAGGCCGCATCTACACAAAGCATCCACATATTTTCCTCCTCCTACCCCCCACTAATCCCTGAAACTGAAGGGAAACTTCCATTTATGATTGGGTTCATTCTCCTAAAGCCAAGCCTGATACTATCCTGTCAGTAGTCACTGTATGTAATCCCCCTGGGACCCTGTCTCCCCCAGAAAGCCCCACCTGGACAGCCCCTATTCCTGGCATCTTTGGGGATGCCTGTGCCACCTCCCCACCCCTGACCCTGCCACCTGCCTGGGTCCTGATGTCCCAAGGATCGGTATTATTGGGAGAGCCCTGGAGAGGAAGCTACCATTGAGCAGGGTGCAGTGAGCTGTGCAAAGGCAAGGCTCAGGGTGGAGGCGCCCAGCCCTGCCTGAGCCCTAGGACACTGGCACCAAGTCTCCCTCACTCTGCACGGCCAGGCCTGGGTCCCAGCTCCACGCTCTGCTGCAGGCCCGCCCCATGAGCTCCTGCCCTGCCAAGACAAATGCATCTTTCCCCTTAGGGGTTAACTCCTGCAGGTGGGGCAGAGTGGCAGTCCATAACCTCAGGGTTGGAGAAGGGCAGGTAACCTCAGGGCTAGAGAAGGGCGGGACCTGCATCTCCTTTCCTCCCTACAGAAGATTCCAGGGTGTGGCCGATCAAAGTCTCCCAGGCCTCACTCCACAGACATCTGCTCCGCCCACTCCTCTCTCCTTGGCCTCCTCACCCTCACCTTCTCCCAGCAGGTCATTTCCAGGCTGTCCCTGGGCTGCCTCCTGGATCCAACCCCTTCTAGCCAACTTCTCACCAACTCATGGTAAGACCGCTCCATGTCTCCCAGGGAAAGCAGCAGGAAGATGGCTCGGAGGCCCGCACCGTGGTCACTCCCACCCTGTTTCCAGGCTCTTTAACAACCGGAGACCTCAAGGAACTGGAGGTCAAAGCATCACAAAGAGCCTTTCTCCAAGGGCGGCCCATGGATGACTGTCCTCCTGAAGGGCTCATCATTGGTGCCATTTCGGCAGAGTGACTCCCCCACCCTTGCAGTGCCTGGGCTCACCACCCTGCCCACCTCCCCACACAGCCAGAGGCAGACTCTCGGCCACAATCTGCTCAAATTTAGTGAGTACAAGTACTTTGTGCATGTGTTAGGGGATACAATGAGGTCTTCTCTGCTCAGGTAGAATTGGAAGGTGGCTCAGAGCTCATCTAGTCCAATCTCCCGTGGGCACAGAGGTGCCCTCAAAATATCTCAGAGCTGGCTGTCCACTGGAGATTTGCATACCTCCAAAAATGGGGCTCTTACTACCCCTCAGAGTAGCCCATTCCACTGCTGGGCACTTCCAACGGCTGGCATTTTCCTCCTGGCAGCCTCTAACGCAGGTTGGGTGGGAGCAGGTACTGTCACTCCAGCTCAGCCCTCAAGACAAGAGAGGCAGCTGAGTGGAACAGAAGCAGAAAAAAATAATAAATTAAATCCAAGAAGGACCAGTGCCATGGCAGGATGGCGGGTGTGCATTCCAGGGTTCCAGAAGTCTCTGGCTTGCTCCAGGAGGTGCTGGGGGGAGGCTGCTGTCGGCAGGATTCCAGGCAGGAGGCAGCTCAGAAGGCTGGGTTGTCAATGCCCCTCTGACCCCCATATTCTTCGGGCCTGAAGCTGTAAGGAGGGGGGGGCTCTGTGGGCGTTAGGGCCGGGGTGGGCTTCATAATGACCTGCAGGGTAAAGAAGGGACTGAGAGTCTCCTCAGGGCCTGGCACTGGCCATCACCCCCACGTGCCAGCTGAGGCATCCTTACCAGGGAGAGAGCAGACCCAATGCTGGGGCAAAGCCTTCCCCAGGGCCCAGGGACCTGGCATGAGTGAGGCCCTCCAGTCCCTGCTGCTCTAACAATCTGGACACTAGGGAGGGACAGCCAGCTGAGAAGCAGGGTAGGGACAGGGACAGAGACACCCACCTCACTGTAAGGGGGTGGTGGCTCAGCAATGGATGCCATGACCGTCTCTGGGGGGGCTACGGAGGGCAGCTCCGGGGGCCCCTGGCGATCCACTGGGAGGTCCTGCTCCGGCTCTCTGCAGTTGCGACAGAAACGCTTAGCCAGGCCACAGATGCACAAGAGGGGCAGGATGACCAGGAAGATGATGACGAAGATCCTGGCGGGGGACCACCAACATCACCCTGAGCCCCCAGGAAGCCACACTTCCCTCCCTCAACCTACAGCCACTCCCCCGCCCCCACCCCAGTGGCATATCCAGCCCCATCGTGTGTGGCCCAGGCCCCTCTTGGACTGTGTCCAGAGGAGCTGGCCCTCGACTTACCTTAAGGAGCCAGAGAAGAACTCATTCTCTTGGCAGCAGTTTTCACCGCAGCATTTGAGTCCTTTGGGGCAGGTTCTGCTCAGGGGGCAGAAAAAGGCTGTTGGCACGGTGGGCAAGAGACAGAAGGATCCCAGCCCCCTCCCAATATACCCAGATTCTCAGGGCACCAGGTACGGCCCCCTCAGAGCTCAGCAGGAGGAACCTGGGGCCAGGACTCTCATCTCACAACTGGCCTTGTGCACTTGTGCCCAGCTATTACTCCGTACTCTCACTGCTCACGCTCCTGTCTACAACACAGGTGGAATGAACACCTTGTCAAACTCATCCGGCAGGCGTGGGGACTGAGTATTGCAGTGGCTATGACATCACTCATTTTACTCTAAGGAGATGCGGAACAAGAGGCAATGTGGGGTGTGCAGGAGCTAACTCATAGAGGACTGTGCCCTTCCCGGCATCCATGGCATGTGAGGGGGGCAGGGAAAGGGTGCTTCCAGAATGCCTAGTGCTGACTTGATGGAAACACCTTTCTGTCCAGAGACCCCACCCCAGCCCCTGCTCATTGCACTCAGGCTTCATGGGATTTATATATTAAGGTTAGCACACACTGTTTGCCTTCCCCCTCCGCCCCCGCCCCACCACAGGGGACCCTCAGAGGGGAGATGACCTGACACTGCAGTAAGAAGGCTCAGATTGGGGCTACAGACTGTGCCACTGGCTGGTTGGCAGAGGGAGGGAGGGGGTGGAGTCTCCCTCTCTGGGTGGGAAAGTGGAGAGATGGCTTCTGGCTGGATTGGGAGAGGGTGAGGATGAGGGATGAGGTACCCCCTCCCCAGGAAGCCATGCAGGGCAGGATTTGAGTTGTTTCTTCTTCACTCCGCCCCAGACTGGAAGTTACAGCCAAAGTCCCAGACTTACAAGAAGAGAGCACATGTGGCTGCAGCCTGTGGAAGAAAAGAGGCAGAGGTCAGGGGTCATAACCTGGAGGGTGGGGTCTCCACTCAGATGTTGCCCAGGTACCTCACGCCAGCAGGTCCCCAATGGACTCTGCTTCTCCCCCAAGCGTCTCCCCACCTGACTCCTCCAGGGTCCCCAGGTCAATGGTTGCAGCCCAGCTGACTCCTGGCCAGCCCCAGCCCGCCACACCACATTCCCTCATCCCCAAGACTGCAAGCTCCTCCCTTCGGGCCACGCTTCCAGTCCAGCTTCTCGCACATCTACGGTCCAGGCACCAGGTCCCCACCCAGAGTCTCTCCAGACCCAGCAGACAGGACTCTTCCTAGATTGCAAATCGTAACCCCCAACAACCTTGCTGGAAGCCTCCTTTGGTGGCTCCCTGGGGTACAGACCCCCAGCCAGCAACCTAATGCCCCTTCCCCTTCACTTCTCTGTCCCCTCTCCCCCTCTTGCACACACCTGCTGGGAGTTCCCTGAACACACCTGGCTGTTTTACACTGGGGACAGGGGGGCAGCATTCATCCTTTGGCTAACTGCCTGGGGGATTCCTTGCTCTGCAAATTTGCCAGGATGCCCCTCCCAAACCAGCCCCTCCCTCTTTGGCATTAGTTCTGCGGGGAACCCAGGGCATCTCACAGAATTTCACTCCATTAATAGCAATCATGTGTCAAAGCCTTACTTGGAACACTGTTCTCCCAAGTATCTGCAAGGCTGGATCCAACACCTTCACCTTCCTCTCTGATCACCTTATTTAAAATCACAATCACTCTCCCAAAACAATTTCCTTCCCCTTAGCGTGCTTAATTTTTCTCCACAGCTCTTACCAACAACTAATATACTATATATTTTACTTTATCTGTTGGCCCAGTAGAGTGCAAACTCCACAAAGCCAGGGATTTTGTCTGCTCACCACTGTTGAAAACCCAACAGTCAAAATATTTGCAGAATGAATGAGTGAATCAGTATTCACTGATTACCTGGTTTCATTTCATCCTGGCTGCTCCCAGACTGTGGGGAAGGGACGTAGGTGTGGGAACACAGCAAATTGGGGGCAGTTATCTGTCACCCTATCCTCTCCTGGGACAAACAACCAGGGCTCAAAAGTAAGAAGCCAGCTTTGACAATACCTTACTTAAAATAATTAAAATAACATTTCAGTTGCTAATTACAATGGTAGAGATAAGAATACCAATGATACAAAAAGAAAAGAAAAGAAAAAACAATACCAACAATAGCCAGTAAGAGTTGGAGTCATTTCTCTTCTCTGTGCTGAGTCCCAGGCTGCTGCACAACTTCTCACAAGCTTTGTCCCCTTGTGGGGACAGAAGGGAAGGACCCCCTGCAGGTTGTCCCAGAGTGTGTGAGTCTGAGTCCAAACCACACAGCACATAGAGACGACTACAGAGTCAGAGACAAACCAAAGGGCTCCAGGCACTCAGCAGTGCCCCTTCCCCCTTCAGATCCCAGACTCTGTCCCTCCTCCCTCTCCTGGATCCCGACAAAGTGATGAGTGATTAGTCCTGAGTTCCTGTTTGGGAGGGGCAGGAGCTCTTCTCTCAGATCCTCAGCCCCCATTTTACCCAGTGGTCTTATGTAGGGTGGTTCAGAGCCTGAGTTTGAGCAAGAGTCAGCATGATCTTGGGCAATCTCAACTTACTCCTGATCCGGGGGCATTAACAAAGCCTCGCCCCTGGGGCTGGTGGCAGGAGTCAACCAGGATGCTCAGATGGGTGTTGACACAAATTGTTCACCCAGAGATTTAGAAGGAATACCCTGCTCTATAACCTGGGTCCATGGGTCCACGGATGGGCTTTGGCAGAGTTGTTCTGAAAGCTCAGCCCAGTTGTGTGAAGGTGTCCTGTTCTGGGGAGCAGGTCCGGGGCTTCCCTCCCATTCTTGAATGGAAATAAGTTTAAAATGTGTGTTCTAGACCCATCTCAGTTCCCAAAATGGTCTCCCATCCCAGGACTGGACAACTTTCCCCCATCACCTGTAGCGTTTATGTGGAAGGAACCGGAAGGCCGAGGGAATGCTCAAACCCTGCCTCACTCTCAGTCCAAGATTTCAGAGGTCACCCCAGCCTTGGGTCAGGCAGCCAGGTGAAATCCACAGGCTGCAATTCTACTCTCACTCCCAGAAGGGGACGAGGGAGCCTCTTCTCCTTTAGGGCACAAGCAGAGAGATACAGTCCCAGAGAGGGCTGGGCCATACCCAAGGTCACCCAGCACTGGAGGGAACAGAGCTGGGGAGACTTGCTGGCGCAGGCGTCCAGACCTCAGGCCCCACTTTCTGACGCAGATGGGAAGGAGCCGGAGGGGCCAGCCAAGACTAATACGGGGGTCAAAGTCCCCATTCACAAAGAGGCGCGCTGGGTGTCGGACAGGTGGTGGGCAGGAGCCAGTCCCCACTACACAAACCCCCTCGAAGGTGAAAGAACTCAGGCTTTCCAGGGCCTTCCTCTGCGGCCCCCACCTCCACCTCCGCCGCAAAAAGAGAAAGGAAGTTGCTAATTGCGTGTGGTCATGAGGAAATCCTGACAATGGGAGGTGGTGAGCAGGCTCCAGAAGCAGGCCCCCGACCCACGGGGGTAGGGCCCGAGAAGTCTTACGTCCCAAGCGCTCACCTGTTGGAGGCCGGCTAGCAGGCTAAGCAGCAAGGCGGGAGCGAGGCCGGGGATCCAAGCGTGGGACATCCTGGCGTGGGGGCCACTAAGCTTCCGTGTATAGGGGAGGAGGGGAGAGGCGGGGCCGCGACCTCTCCCACTTCTCTCCACCTATGGGGCCCCGCCTCGGGACGGGGGCGGAGCCGATGCTCCCGGGAGGGGCCGGACTCGGGCAGGGAGGGGGAAAGGGAGGGGAAGAGGTCTTGGGTGGGTTTTGGGAATTGGGAGGTAGATGAGATTAATTGATTAAAAAAACCAAAAGGTGGGGTCGGCTCCAGAGTGCTGAGTTAGGCCTTCCTAACTCCCAACTCCTCCGCTCCTAAGTGTCCCCGACTTAGGCGGGAGGGGGGCGCGCCGTGCCTGGTGGGGCAGGGCGGAGGGAATGCGGGCGGAGGCAGCCAGACCGCAGGACGCCCCTCCTCATCTGGACTTCGGGGGCCGGGGAGAGGGAGAGGTTGGAGGGGAGGCGAAGGCCCAGGGGTGGATTGTGAGGGGATTGTGTGTGTGTGTTGGGGGGTGTCACCCCACTGTGTTTTGGCCAAGAAGGAAGGGAGGGGGCGGCCTGGCTGACTTCAAAGTGACCTGAGATTTCCGGGTGAAGGAAGACAGATCAGGAGCACAGCATTGATACATTTGTGTCCCCTCCGCCCCCCGCCCCGCCCCCGAAATCTTGAGGGAGGTGTTGGTACGTTTCCTCCCTTTGACAAAGGGGAAATTAAGGCCCCAGCGTCCGGAGACTCGCCCCGGGTCCGCAGCCGCGGCGGAGCGGCGGCCGGCGGGTGAGCAGGCCGGTCCGGATTCCTGGAAAGACCCCGCGGAGCCGGGCCCGCCGGGGAGGGGCCAGATTCCGACCCTGCGCGGCCGCCGCGCCCTCGAGGCCCGCGGTGCGGACGGGACCGGCCGGCAGGTGGCGGCATCGGCCAGCGCGGGTTCCCTGGAGCCGGGAAGGCGCGGGCCGGGCGCGGGCGGCTTCCTCTGAGCCCCTCCGCCGGGTGCCGGGTGGGGGAGGCGGGACGGGCGGGGCCCCGGCGGGAGGCGGGGAGGGGACTCGGACCCGGGAGGGGCGGGACGGACGTGGTGGGTGGGCGCTGCTCCGGCCCCGCGGAAGGGTCGTCAGGCGGCGCCTGCCGAGTGTCGCGTCTGACTTGGCCCCTGTCACCATCCGACTTCGTATGACAGCAAGTCCTCTGGCTGCTCTCTCCTTTCCCTGTTTCTCACGCGTTCTCTCTCCCTCTCTCATCCGTCCTAGTCCGGTTATCTGTCCGGTACTTAATCTCTCGTCTCTCCCCACGTCTCCCAGTCTCTGCTTTTCTGTTTCGGTTTCTCCCCGTCTGTCTGCACCCAGTTGCTCCCAATTTCCGAGTGTTTCTCTGTTTTCCCGGCTCTCCGTTTGTCTCAGGGAGGGGTCTGTTTTTCTCGTCTGTCTCCATTTCTCCTGTCAGTGGGTGGGTCTGGCATCCCAGGTCTCCGAGTCTGTTTCCCCTGATCTCTCCTGGTTCCTCCCTCTGTCCTTGTTTCTGTCTCCCGTGATCTCCTGGCCCTTTTCGGCCCTTAAGAGGAGAATCTTTCAGTCTCCTGATCCAGGCGGAATTGGGATGTGGCCCCAGAGAATCCCCTCTATTTGAAGTTTTTGGTGACTGTGAGCTTGGAGAAGCGGTCGAGGCGGGGGGGGGGGGGCGGGGTGGGAAGCACTCTTCCCTCCTCCCCCTGGGAGTGGCAGTGGACCCAGACTGCCCCTTGCCAAGGGGGACCTAGTCCAAAGAGTGCTGGAGCCTCCTCCCAGCAGCACCCACGCCTCTTTAGTGCAGTTGCCGCTAACTTGAGCTTCTGGGGTCCTTCTGCCCCCATCTGCCCCCACGGCACCAGGCTGGAGGCCTGGGGTATCTCCCCACACTCCCGGCACCCTGGAGGGCCTGGAGCCTTACGCAGATATGGCCCTTATGGAAGAGGGAAATGGCTGAGCTTAAGGGAGGAGGGTGCCCTGGGGAGCGAAATGAGGGTGCTGAGAAGGGCATGGGAGAGCATGAGGGGCAGCTGTGGGAGACCAGCAGGGCTGAAGAGGTGAAGGGATAAGGCAGGCACCAGTGCCCTGAAGAAGAGCAGGAGGGGGGAGGGGCTGGTGTGGCTTCCTTCCGTGTCTCTGGCCACCCCCCGACCCAGATCTAGGGTTGCCAGAAAAAAGACACCATGCCTAATTAAATCTGAGCTTCGGATAAACACTGAATACTTTTCTTTTAGTATAAGTATATCCCGTGCAATATTTGGCACATACTTGTACTAAAATTTATTTGTTGTTCAACTGAAATTCAAATTTAACTGGGTGTCCTGTATTTTTGTTTGTTAAATCTGACAATCCTACCCACGTCCCTGAAGTATCATAGGAACAGACTCCACCCCCTTCCCCACGTCTTGATGGTGGAGACAGTGAGGTCCCTAGCACTTGAGTCACCAGGCAGAGTCCAGAGGGCTCCCGGAACCTGCCTGTGGGCCCCCAGTTTTTCCATGACACCAAACTGCCCTTCTGTGTTCCTTCCTACAGATGAGGAGGGAGGAGGAGCCTGGTGGTGGGTGGTCCCAGCCCAGGCCAGGAGTACCAGGCCCTGTTATCAGCATCCATCATGGCCCTGGGGACACCAGCATTCTTGGAGGGTGAGGTCGGGTGGGGGTGGGGTACTATGGGGCCCTGATACTGAGCGGAGAGGGGGCTGTTCTTCTCTGGGGGAAGGAGGGTCCCGGACGGGTCAACATCTCTTGTTTGACACTTAATCTGGCAGCGGGAGGGAAGCATGTGCATGTGCGCATGCGCCTGCTTCAGCTTGCATGGACACGGGGGAGGGGAGACCCAGAGACCGCATGCAGTCAGCGGGTCCCCCTAGATTCCAGGACAAATTCCATCTGGGGCTTCCCAAGAGCAGCCACTTTGAAATGTCTTCATATGTACTCGCTGTGTCCACCAGCCTGTTCACTAAAGAATGAGCTGATTGTGCATCCCACAAGGGCCAGCTGGAAGGGCCCGGAGGTCAGCCGGCCCACCCCCTCTCTTCTCAAAGAAGGCAATGGAGCCCAGAGGGTGGGAAGGTCAGGTCACACGAGACATTAGGAGCTGCGACACGCCCAGAACCATGCAGTTCTCGAGACCTCACGCCCAGCACCCGTGGTTCACACTTCAGGCCCTGGGAACCACTGCCCCGGATGGAGGAAGCCTGCACTGGGATGAGAGGACTTGCCCAGCCTGGCTCAGCCCAGCCCAGAGGGCCAGGCCTTGGGTGAGGGGGAAGAACCAGGCTGAGTTCTGTTCCACTTAGCATCGCCCCTACCTCACCTCCCCATAGGTGGGATAGTGGCTGATGATGCTGCACTGGGATCTCTTTTCAAAGCTGGCAGTACACTCTGTTCTAGCCTGGCTCTGCCTGTAGGGGCAGTATTGTGTCATGTTAGTAAGCGAGCTACTTAACTATGGTATGCTGTGTGACCTTAGGCAAGAAACTGAACTTCTCTGTGCATTTCTCAACTCATCTGTGAAAAGAGGGGAAGGAGTTGCGTAACAGTACCCCCCGCGTCTCATTGGCTATTATGAGGATGAAATTCGTTGCTCAGTGTTTGGCAAAGAGTGATGGCAAATAAATGTTAGCTGTTTTCATTCCTGGCAGAGGAAAGGGGCCCGCGGTGCCTTCTCTCCCTTTCACACAGAGGCAGAGAGAGCGCCGAGGAGTTAGTGTGGCCATGCTTCCCTCTGAGCACCTCTGGCACCCCTCTGCCAACCCCTGCCCCAGATGCCTTGCTCACTGGCCTCCTCTGCTGTCCACTAAGGGCCAGGTCGGAGAGGGCAGGGCTGGTGACCAGTCTCAGGGGTGACCTGGATGTGGCGCTGGGCTGGGAGATTTGAGTAATTCCCTCTGTTCCTGCTTTGCCCCCTCCCCTCCCACTCCCACACTGCCCGAGGAGCACTGCTGGGGATGCCTGCCTCGCCGCACAGGCTGAGAGCTCACAGGGACTGGACACTGTCACTGTCCTCCCCTTCATCACCACCGCTCTCGTCCCCCACGCAGCCTGGCTCACCAGGGCCATCACAGCCATCTTCAACAAGGCCGCTAGCTTGGTCTCCCCATTGCCCCTATTGGGGCATGCCACTCTCTTGCTCCCTAACCTTCAGAGGCTCCCTGCTGCCACCTGAATAAAGTCCCATCTCAGCGAGACCTTCAGGGTCCTCCATAAGTGGCCCCCACCTGCGCATCCAGTGCGCTGTCCTTGTGCCCCTCCATGCTCTCCAGCCCCTCCCTCTACCCTTTCTGCTTCCACCCCTTGCCTCTGCCTGGGTGGTTATCTCCTCTAGAACACCTTTCTCCATATCGCTCCCCGAAACCTAACAAATTCTTACCCATCCTTCAAGGCTCAAATACCACCTCCTCCAGAAAGCCTTCCTGGACTTGGGTCTTCCTGCATGAAGTGACTGACCCTTCCCTGCTCGCCCCCACCCCAGGCCTCTTCCCTGGGCCTCTCTGACAGCGCTTGGCCATTCTCCCTTGAAGACGTGTGGACATGCCCTAATGTTCCCACCAGGCTGCGGGGGCTGGCCAGCTCTGATTCAGCTTCCATTTCCCCATGGTGCTTTGTTCCAAGTAAACACTGGCTCTGTTGTCACTGAGTCAAAGCTGGTTAGGGGCCTTCCTGGGTCAGGGGCCAGATGTCTCCAAGGGGATAGGGAATTAATATCCAAAGTCCTTGGTGAGGGATTCATGGTTGGGAGGCGTGCAGCCTGGGCTCCCCCTCACCACTGGCCGTGTGGTTCCAGGACTCAACCTCTCCTGCTCCCCGTCCCTGCCAGGGCGTGCTCGCATTCGTGCACAGCCCCCACAGCCAAGTGGGTAAAGTCCTTCCCTAGGGATCCAGCAACCCCTGGGGGGTGCTGTGAGGAGTGTTTGGCTGAACGGCCACCTTCCAGGAGGAGGCAGTGCCTGGCAGGTTGCCAGGAGGACTTCTTGGCCTGGGGACCAGCCTCTGAGTCTTCTTTCCAGTATTGTTTTGGAAATTGAAGCTCACAAGCCCCTCACTCATTCTCGGGGTGGTGTGCAGGGGGTGGGTGATCATGTCTGCAGTTGACCCCAAGTCTGAGCCAACAACCTGTGGGCCAGGAAGGTGGAGGGAGGATGGACCAGCTGACGATTAACGGTGCAGAGCACTCATTATCCTAATGAGCGGGTTGGAGGGGCTCCACTAATGCTCACCTTCCCTGAGGCTTAGCAGAGACAAAAACGGCATTTGAGAGTGATTATCCTCCCAAAGCATAGGTTTCTGGGGGGCACGGGCCAGGGGAGGAGAGGGAAACACCTCAAAGAGTTGGGGGTGGGTTGTGGGGTGGGGAGGTTGCGTTAATGAGCTTCGGCTGTCTGGGGTTGCAGATGCAGCATGGCCACCAAGACTAGGCGGGAGAGGCTGAGCTATGGCCAGGGGAAGAAGGGTCTCCGCGCTCTGGGGCCCCTTCTCCACGAGGCTTCCCTGCCCCCTCCTTCTGTCTGCAGCCTACCCTCACTGTCTGCTCTGAGATAGCACCCCCAGGATCCCCACTTTCTAGCTCTGCTCTTGTTGGCCCCTCAAAGGAGGGCTGCACTGCAAGCTGTTTGTGGGCTCCTCTGTCTCAGATCCAGATGTTCCAGGGGTTTGTGGTTAGGACTTCTCAGTCCCAAAGAAGGTGGGGATTCAGGGTGGCCGGTGGGAAGGGGAGCCCCTCTGGGCTGGGTATCTTGAAGGGAGGGCCTCTAAGTGGTCTGGGGGCTCAGATTAAAGTGGGGGTAGGGGAATGTACAGCCTGGGACATTCGTGAAGCTGTGAAAGGCGAGAATGAGTGTGGGCAGGGGCTGGGGAAGAAAGGCCGGCGGAGATCATTTCCTTCCTCAAATCACAGCTCCTCTGAGCAGCCACATCATCTGGCTCCCAGCTGAGGACAGACTTGGCTCCGGTCGTGTGCACGCATGCATGCGTGGGCGTGTGCATGTGTGAACACATGTGTGCACGTGTGTGCGTGCATACCACCCCAGCCTCCTGTGTTGGTGTGGCAGCTCCTGCCCTTGCACCCGCACCGCTGCCTGGCTTCCTTATCTCCAGGCCGGCCTTTAGGAGGCCAGCTCCAGGATCCCCTCACCCCAGTGGCCCTGTTAGCACCTCCTCTCTCCCTTGTTAGCGCCTCACAGCCCCTCTTCCTCCTCCCACCTCAGCTGGCCCCCCCAGAGAGAGGCCCTGTGGCTTGCAGCCCAGTTCTCGCCTTCTGATTCCACTGCAGCTTCTATTTTTCCAAGCTTGGTTCTCCTCCCAACCCCTGAGCCCCCTACCCTCTCCGCTTCCCCACTGTGCACGCGGAGACATCCTCTGCAGAACGGTGGAGCCTGGGAGATGAAGTTGGGTCCCCCCACAATTGAACACCCACTCCCCTTCCAGCTGCGGCTGAAAGGCTGAGGCACAAAGTGAGCCCCACTCAGCCTTCCCTGCCTGGAGGGGGCAGGGGTCTGTGGGAGCGGCCAAGTTTTGGGAGGGAGCCCTGTACTGGGGGCAGAAGCTAAAAAATGGTGCCAACTCTGTAGCCCTCCCGGGGGCAAATCACCCCTCTGTGGAAGCGCTGAAGGGGTGGGGTGAGGGGCTGGAGCTCCTGGTGGAAATGTCCTCTTCTGCCCACTCCCTCCAGGACTGCTGTGCCCAACCTGAGCCTGGGCTGCCGAGTGGGACAGGGTGGTCCTGTGCCCAGAGCCAGGTTGCCAGGCCTCCAGGACTACAGGTTTCCTCTACCGAAGGGCCCCTTCCCCGCGGGCTTTGATGTGTCTGCGAGGTTAGAGGAGGATGTTTGGCTTCAGGGCTGAGTGCCAGGATAAACTCCCTCTGCCTGCTGGGCCAAACCGCTGCCTCCTCACTGCCTGGCTCTCCTGCCTCCCCCATCCCTGCGCCTGGCCTCCTCCAAGGCCAGCGCTGCCCTGCCCGCCCACTGTGGTGGGCACCGAGTCCCCTGCTACTAGGGACAGGCCCTGTGGGCAACGGCTGTCTTGGCCCCCGAGGCTGGCACTGGGGCTCCTGCCTGCCAGGCGACCGGGGTCCTGCTCCAGGTGGGGCTCACGGGGCTGGGCCCCGACCACAAGTAGGGGTGGCAGTGAGATGGAGCACGGGGGAAGGGGTGTCCACGTGGAGCTGCCTGCACAGGCTTCAGCTCTTCCAGATGTGCAGAGGTTCCAGATACGGGGATGACTCAGCCTGGAATGAGGAGGGGTGGGCGGTCCATGGGGGGACGGCGAGCAAGGGGATGTGAGGCCCTGAGCCCTGCAGGCTGCCGCTCCCGTCTTCGGGAGCCCCCGGCCCCTCAAGCCCCAGGGGCGGGGGAAGTTGCAGCTGCGGGGAGCTGCCTAGAGGTGTGGCCCTCGAGTGTCCACCATGTGTGTCGGGAAAGAGGCCTGGGGCAAGGGACCTAGCTAGGAGGGAGATGAGAGGGTGGGGGCAGGAGAGGAGGAAGGAAGGAGGATGAAGAGGGGCAGGGATGGGGACTGGAATGTTGGGCCCCGGGGCCCACTTTGGAGTGTGGCACAGGGGGAGGGTGTCCCGGCGCAGAGGGCAGTGCGTGTGAGTGTGGCCTCGTTTCTGGAGTGGAGGTTGGGTGGGGAAGGGGTATTTCAGATGGGCACTGTGTGTCTGGCAGGTGTTGGCTGAGTCTGAGGGCTGGGTGCTGGAAGGGGACATGTGTGTTGGATGTGTAGGGGTGCTGAGGGTGTCCGTGCGGTCTACGTGGTAGAGAAGGACCCGGAGACGGCATCTGCGCGGTGGCAGGCTCTGCCGGGGCAGGGTTGTGACGGTGCGTGCTTAAGCCAAGTCACATGTGTGGGTGGGTGCTGACGACTGGCCCCTCAGATCTGGGGAGTCGAGAGGCAGCCAGGCATGCCAGACCAGGGCCCCAAAGAGCGGGGGCTTCTTCCAGCCTCCCCTCGTCCTGGAGAGCAGCACCCAGCATCCTGGAGCTGCGGTTTCTCCCCCTGGGCCAAGCCATGTGGTCTCTCTTGCAGGGCAGCTGAGAGACCCCTGAGTGCCAGGGACTGGCCCCTGCAAGCCACAGTGTGAGGTGTGCAGCTGAGTGGGGTGTCTTCCACCCACGTCTCCCTGCTCTGCTGTCCTGGCCTCCTTTTCGGCCTGCAGGGGCGTCTGCTGGCAGGGCCACCAGCTGCTCCCTGGAGAGACCCACCTGTGCCAGCTGCCCTGGCCAGGGTAAACAGGGCGCTAAGTGTCTGGGCTGGTGCCTGCCTTGGGCTGGGCACTGCTGCTCCACACGGAGCTTGGCTCCTGGCTGTGGCTTGGGTTGCTTCCTCCAGCTAAATGACAGGCCTGGTGCCCCAGGCTCCATGGGGGTCGTGGTGCTGTTAAGCAGACGGATAATCAAGTTTGATTGGGAAGACATGTCGCCTCCTCTAAAGAGGAGGTGGCTGTTGTGACTGTCTCCCTGGTGCTGTGAGGTCCTCACCTCTCTCAGGCAGCACTGGTTGAATCTCTGTTACCCACAACACACACACACACACACACACACACACACTCACACACTCACTTGCACCCCAGCCCCCCTCTCCTCCAGGTTCTTGGCACAGTCCTCGGCAGGACTTCCCTTGTGAGTACAAACGCGTCCCACCAGCAGAGGCTGGGACCTGTGCAGCTGGGCCTGTGCTGTGTTCTCTTTTGTCACAACCCAGGATAGGGCTCAGAGAGGTTGAGCCCCATCCTCTAAGTCACCTGCATGACGACACGGACGTGTGCATGGTCCT